>JANAVB010036019.1:977961-1192961 GCA_029216955.1 Iris pallida
CGTGAAGCTCATGATGGTGTTTGTGGAGCGCATCAACCCGGTCCTAAATTGCAAGATTCGTCGTATGGGCTATTACTGGCCTTCTATGGTTTCCGATGCTATTGAATACGCAAAGAAATGCAGAGCATGTCAAATTCATGCAGATTTCATTCATCAACCATCAGAATATCTACATCCTACGGCTGCTTCTTGGCCCTTTGAAGCTTGGGGCATGGACATCATAGGCCCAATCAACCCTCCTTCTTCTAAAGGGCACCGGTTTATCCTGGCCATCACAGACTACTTCTCTAAGTGGGCTGAGGCTATACCTCTGGCTGAAGTCAAAACCAGCAGTGTCATCAACTTCATTAAACATCATGTGATATACAGGTTTGGTGTACCACAACGAATCATTCATGACAATGGACCTCAGTTCATTAGTCAAAAGTTCACCCGGTTCTGTGACGATCATCGCATCGACAATGTTGCTTCGACAGCCTATAACCCTGCAGCAAATGGTTTAGCTGAAGCTTTCAACAAAACCATCATTAAACTCCTTAAGAAGTTTGTATCCACAAACAAACGGAATTGGAGTGAGAAGCTTGGCGAATGTTTATGGGCTTATCGCACTACAGTTCGCAATCCTACCGGCTGTACACCTTTCTCCTTGGTGTATGGTTGTGAAGCAGTTCTGCCACTGGAAATTCAAATCCCGTCTCTGCGGATAGCCATTGCCAATGAACTTACAACGGAGAATAACGATCTACTTCGATTGCAAGAGTTGGAGGTACTTGATGAAAAAAGGCTTTTGGCTCAACAGCACATTGAGTTATACCAGGCCCGTATCTCAAAAGCCTTTAATCGCAAAGTTAAAGTACGAGCATTTCAGAAAGGTGATTTAGTCCTTACAGTCAGACGTCCTATGACTATGACTCACATGAGTAAGGGCAAGTTCGATGCCAAATGGGAAGGTCCTTTTGTTGTAAACAAAGTGTTTTCCAATGGTGCCTATCAGTTAGCAGAGATGGATGGCAGAATAGCTATGATGCCTATCAATGGCAAATTTCTTAAGAAATACTATGTATAAATGTGTAAAGATTTCTGGACAGACAATGTAAATAAAATTTCTTTTTATTTTCAAAGAAGATATTACATTACATTAAGGGAGATCACTATCATCCCTATCAAACTTAGGACGAGGGTCAAGCCCCTCCTTCTCACTAACAAAATCAGTAAAGGAGTCGAAGACATCTTTGCCTGAACTCAGCAAGAATTTGAGGAAAGCTATCCTCTTTGCCTCTTCTTCCGCCGTTTTCCCCGGCTCTACCAGAAAGTCGAGGATATCCTGTGAAGGCTTTGGTGCAGAGGAGCCTTCGCCCACCTCCTTTTGATCCGATAAGACTGAGTCGACGAGAGGCTTGGGTGCAGACGACCCTTCGCCCTTCTCCGTTCCAGCAGAAAGTTCTCCGGTGACGCTCTCGGCTTTCGGCACGACTTCAGTCTCCTTAGACATGTTGTTGGAAGACGTTTTTCCTGTTGAAGGCAGTGATAAAATTCTTCATGAGTCCTGTACTATTTATACTAGTCTACTGACTCTTCGTGAATCGAGGTGACTGTTCACCCCCCTTTGATGAATCTAAAGGTTCATTCATTATAATCCCCAGCAGATATTTTTGATGAATAATTCATTCTGACGGTTCATTTTTCAACCGTTCATCATATCATCATCGCCAAAAAAAAAAAAAAAAAAAAAAAAAAAAAAAAAAACTCGGGAAACTTCATTATTAAGTATTTTCGAAAACAATAAAGGGTTTACGAAGGATTTTGTGGGCTATTTATAGTTTTCGAACCGTCACAACGAAACGCGCCTAAATATCCACCACAACGGATTGCGCCTATTCAGCCTGAAGATCCGTTCTCGCCTTAAACTGCGCAACTTCTTCAAATAACAAGCGCGGTTTGACTTGGTCATATGCAAAATTATTCAAAGTATTTCGAACTTTTGAAAATTCAAAATTCGAAAACTTTGAAGGGGGTCTTGTAGGTCCCAAAAATCAAAACGCGCCTAGGTTTGATTCAACAGATTGATCAGAACGCGCCTACACACAGATGGCGCCTACTTCACCAACAAAAATCAAAACGTGCCTATTTCTGCATCACAGAGGCGCACTTCACAAACCGCGCTTAACTGACGTGGAGTCATCATTACCCGACAAACACGAAGATCGAGACGGCACTATCATTCCTCTGATGGCGCGGCGCTCGAAGAAGATATGACAGCTGTCCAGGCGCTGTTTGATCAAACTGCGCCTACTTCCATCTGAACTCAGCAGATAGCGCCTACTTCTATCCAAACTCAGCACACTTTGCAGATTGTGCCTACGAAGAAGGCGCAGTTCAAAACAACATCAATTCAGAGCTTACCACGTGTCCCTGAAACAGGCGCACTTTGACTAATTCAACGTCTAACTACCACTCTACATGTCCAACACGTGTCCCACTAACTGTACACGACCAAGCGCATTTCAATCAAATAATGCCACGTGTCTAAAGCAGTTGGTGCACGTTCGTGATAACGGAGTGAAAACAGGCGCAGTTTGTCATACGTGCTCAAAACAGGCGCACTTCAATCAGGCGCTCTCCAGAATAACTGCCCAAAACAGTTATTTCAGAACTCTATAAATAGAGTTTCGTTTCCATTCAGCAGGGGACGTACACAATCAAGAGAAATCAGAGTTTTTGTCCAAGTGCTGCTGCGTTCTTCAGAAATTCAAGTCTTCAAAGTTCACATCGTCCAAGGGATAAAGCGATCGTCATTTCAGATCGGATTCCTATAGTTGTACTTTCCCAGAATTCTTGTAATATTCTTTACAAAGTTTGTGAAATAAATATCATACTTTTGTTTTTGCAAACAGGTAGCGCTGGGAAGATAGATCAGTTTCTTTGATGCAAAACACGATTAATTCATTGTGCAAGGAGAGGAAACGACATTTCATCGAAAATAGGCAATTTAGATAACTAAAAAAATAAAGTCAATGGATATAGTCTAGAAGATGATCATATGTGTGACAACCCATCAACGTCAAAATTTTATCAACACTAACATCAATTCTATAAACTTGCAACCTCATAATTAAGCATAACTTCCTAAATCGTAAATTTTGATCAATAACTCAATACTCAAAATTTAAAATTTAATTTCACATTCAATATCGTCACAATCTTTGAATCGTCAATCTACCCTTACCAGTACTCAATTCTATTTTAGTGTTCCTCCTCAAATTTCATATTCCAAAAAAAAATAATTTCCATGAAACACATTTTCTTCTCTTTGGATTCAATTTGATAATTATCCTCATAATTTACTCTCCACAAAATTCTAATTCCTTCGAATGCTTTTACCTTAAATGTCCTCGAGTTTTAAGCTCAATAATCTCATCAATTTAGCAAAATCAAACCCTTATTAGTATGAATGTCATACTCAACAACGAACACAAAAATTTCCTTAAAGCATGAAAGTTTTAGAAATTTCTATCTTTAATATTTGAGTAACCTTGAAATTAATAACATCAATACCATATTTTATCACTATATTTTTTCCCATCAATTTAGTCAAAGGCAGAGTCAACCTTATCTTTAACAAGAGTTTACATCTAGAAAATTAACATACAAATTTAATTCTTAAAGCACCAAGAATGTAGAATTTTTGCCTCCAATATTTGATAAACCTCTAAAACTAATATAATCAAAACAGTATATTTTATCGTCATATGACAATTTTTCTCAATTAATTTATCTAGAAGAACCAATTCTGCCAACCGAGAAGTCTAATCACCTTTGATCATATAATACTATCAAAACACAAAAATCACATTCCTCAATTTCATATATTAGTGTTTATCCCTTATTTAAACTTGTCACTCAATCACCCTATTCAACTATACCAATAATATCATCTATAGGATTTTCTAATCCAGCACCTTTCTAATTAAAGGTTGTCTTGATCTGATTTTTACCTCTACACAAGAATAATATTAAGGACAAGGTCGTACGAATCACGAAGGAGTTTAATGAGTAACCCTCAATGAGAGGGACAATTTTTTTGAGAGAGAAAGAAATCCGTATAGTTGGGTTCAAAGATCATGGTATGGTTTGGGTAAAGGATAAGGACTGCTAGTTAACGCACGAAATAAAGAATATTAAGGGTTAAGAATTCATGATGAAAGTAATTAGAGACTCGTGAGACATGATTCCTAGAGAGAAGATAGTCTCCTGGGTTGGGGCACGAACAAGGAAATGATTCTAATCGTTCTCAAGTTTCAAATGATTAGTAGGACATAATAATAGATCTAGTATTGAAGGAAAGGAGTAACTAAAGGCGAGGACATAGTCACATGGCTTGGTTGATGACTAAGTACACTTGTTTATATGCAACTATTATGGCCATATGTGATATGACAACTAAAGTGGGATACTCCTAATCTCATTAGGTGACATCGTATCCATCTTGTTTCCAGTGAAGATAAAATCCAAATATTTAAATTTGAGTTTTCTCAAAAGTTTCTCAATATGTATAATTTAAATCTCAAAAATAGTCCACCAAATTTCCTAATCATTGTTGACCGTTAAGCATAATCATAACTAAAAGTTTCAAAATATTTAATCATTCTTGAGGTAAACTTTATCATTTATTGTCCTTTTTTCTTTTACCAATCAAAATTCTTCAATTCTCAAAATATAAATCCTATATGACAACACTTGAATATTATAGTTTTTTCTGACAAAATTTTGCCATTCGATTTTCTATCCTTGAAATTTAAATCATTCTTCAAACCCTAAAATTCAAAATATAATCAATTCATCAACTGTAACTTTTAAATCCCATATGACAAAATTTGAAACTTAATTCCATCTTCAAGGTATTCTTATCGATTTCTTATGCTCCAGAAATTCACATATATATATACATTTATTAAGCCCAATAAGTCATAAATATTTTCTAGAATTCTCAAAATCAAAACCACCTTGTTTCCTCAAGTAAATTCTCTCGATTATCCTATGAATCAAACTCTAGCAGTCTGATAAAATATAAAAAATATAACTATCATTCGATAACATCGTTACTATCCAACTTGGAATTAACTAATCCTTCACACAAGATTATACCTTTAAAAAATATAGGGTTCATCGATCCTTGAAATATCTAACGCCTTTATAACTTAAATGGAACCTCCAAAGCATTCTTAATTGCTAAGGTAAACCTTCTAGCTGTATAATTAACCTATGAGCATATACTAGTGTAGTCATCTTCCTACCCTCTATTAAGCACGAAAAATAAGGATTACGGTAGAAAATTGATCAAGCAAGATGCAAATCGAGACAGTCAAACAAGAGTTCAAAAATTAGAATGAAGGAAGAAGATCAAGCATGTGGATGAGATCCTAGACTGTAATTCTATATGCAGGCTTGCTTGGTATTGTCATATAACCATATAATATATTCTTTGACCTGTATGGGCTACTATAAAAATTTGTAACGCCCTAATCCCAAAATACGTTGGACTAGATACGTAACATGGCAACCTTATAATAAATATACGTATGCTGTAAATGCAGTATAATCATGGGTCACTAAAATTTATCTATAAAATAAAATAATAAAGATACTATAAAATTAAACATGAATTATCATTTTATAAGTTGTCGGGTGGAGACAAACCCACTACCAAGCATTTTAAATAAAGAGTAATAAATAAGAAATGAAAGAATTTGTCACAACAACAAATGACGATCCAAGCACAAGTCATCTTTGATAGAAAATAGTAGAACACAAACTTGGCTAGAACTCCTGTGGAAAGTCATGAACACATACACCTCGAGAGATCACAAGGTCCTTGGAGGGATGTAACAAGATACAAAAAATTATGCCATATAAACTGAATATAAAATATGTCACAAAGTCGAAAAAAGGAGTAAATTAGTCTGAATCATAACAGGCCTAACATCCCATCATCGATACTAAGGACTACCCCTACAATTAAATAATTACAAGGGGTGGCATACTATTCATGATGTGACACTATCCCATGCATGATTCGAATGGAGTGTGACAAAATATCAACTAGGTTACCTAACTATTCTACTGTGAACATTCAGTTAAGAACAAACCTTTAACGCATGGGAACTCTAGCTACAGTGGTATTGGCATAGTCCCTAATTGGGTACCAGGGGCCTACGTCCATAACGCTCCTTAAACGTCAGAAGAAATCAGTAACAGTAGGGGTAATCTTACCCTCATCTCCGGTGGAGCTCATGGGTTATAAATGGGAAGTGCATACTTAGCCAGACGATAAGGAACTATCTTTCCCACCATATGCACCTAACTATGTCGTATCTACGATACTGTACCTCTAGTAACTGCTAAGTCTCCTAGACTGCATCTATATTAGCAGTTATACCTAACGTATGTCCCATACGTACTGGTGATCAGCCAATATGCAAGTCTGGAGTCTATATGCTACTCACAACTAACACACATCTCATGGCACATTCATATAAAATTTATAAAAATGCACTAAAAAAGTGGTAGTTCCTTAACTCTAGGTTCATATGCACAGTAATAAAAATGTGACTAACACTATACATTACGTATAACTTGAAGCACAGTAAAGTAAACTATAAACAGTAAACCAAGATGCAATTGGATGAGCTAGAAATAACAAATAGTAAATATGATGTAACTATACAACAAAATGCAGACTATATATAAGTATTAAATATGGCAATGTATCTTGCCTAGTAGTGTGCAATAATCTGATAATGTTCCGATTTGTCCAATAGCCACGGTCGATATGAAGGGGTCCAAATTGGTGAGAAAATAGGAGTGCATAGTTAGTCATGATCAGCTTTGATAATCAGTAGGAGTTCGCAGAGAAAATACTTTTGCTACTTTTAGAAAATATTTTATAACATTTGAAACTAGATTGTACTAGTTAAAAATACTTTTAGGTAAAAACTTAAAAAAATTTAAAATCATTTTTAGAAATAAAAACTCTTTAAAAAATTATAATTTTTTGTAAAAACCTATATTTCATTTGATAAAATATTTTATATAAATATTTGAATAATACTAGGAAATTATTTTATAATTTTGCAAACTATATTCTATGGGTCAATATATTTTATATAAATAATTAGTAATCTAGAAAATTACTTTAGCATTGTAAAACTAAATTTTGAATTATAGATGTGGTCCTAGCCACATGATGTAGCATTCAAAAAATATTTATAAATTCCACAACAAATATAATAGGAATAATTGCTAATAATAATAACAATGATACTAATAATAATAAAAATAAATATGGTGAAAATAGTAATAATAATATCTTTAATATAGTATAACAGTATACTAACAGAATAATACTATTTATTTACCCATAACATAGAAAATATATACAAATATTTATGTGTACTAGTTATAACAGTGATCATAATAATAATAATAATAATAATAATAATAATAATAATAATAATAAAATAATAATAATAATAATAATAACAATAATAATAACAACAACAACAATAACAATAGTCTATTATATATCTACTGATTACAGCAGATAACGAATAAGAAAACATATAAAAAAGAGCAAAGTGCTTGTCCTAAGAAAGCACACAGAGAGAGAGAGAGAGAGAGAGAGCGAGAGATTAAAGGACTGGCTGTCACATCCCGATTTCGTAGAATCGATAGTCGTCCCCCGGACGTGATGCCGTGCGAACCTAAGTTGCGATCGCACAAGGCATAGTCATAAGGTTATCCGAAACACAACATCAAGTTAGAGTACGCAGAGAAATTGATTGACACATTTGAAATATAAGTAGACTTTTTCTTGATAATAAAAACTTCATTTACATTGACTCCATTACAATCATTGCCGCGCAGGCTACAACATGACTCAACTTACAAAATAAATGCTGATGAGATAGTCATTTCATGCATTACATCCCTTTTTATAAGCAAAATAGTTACACTTTCCACCTGCGATCGAGGGAAGCCGAGTAGTTATTTCTTTTTTTTTTTGTACTGAGTGAGGAGTCTTCAAAAGGGATTTAGAAACAAGCCTTCGGCATACGGACTAGGCTTCAAAAGTGTTCACGTCGCCTTTAGCTTTAAGTGGCACGCCCTTCGTGGTTCGGGGTACCTGCGTGGAGAGCGAGGATCAGTACATTACACTTTGTACTGGTGCATGGTTATTTAAGTTCCAAGCTATCATTTGGATGAAGAGTTTATATGACTTAGTTTATGAATGTTTCTAACATCCTAATGAATTTCAAACAAGCATATGACAACCATAATATAAAATACGATGAAACTTACCCACGGCGGACCGCGTTGCATCTTATAAGACTTACCCTGTTCTTTCCGGTCAATTTTTATCAATTACATACCAAGTGTAATATTACGTGTGTTTGGTCACTGATATCACAAGCCATCCTGAACTATAGTTTTGTCATCCGGCGCCCTTGCAGCGCAAGTAGTGAGCCCCGCTGCAAGTCCCCGCTTAACCCGTGCTATCATCCAGCACAACTATACCTTGTTTCCACCTAGGTCGAGTCGATCCCGTGGCCCCGGGTAGTCGTTCGAGAAAACTCTCTCCTTGTCGACAAGTTGTCCAATGACCGAGTTAAGACATTATTTTGTTATTTAGGTATAGCCTACGTTCTCTTTGAAAACTTGATCATTTTACCATGCCCGTGCCCTTACATTCATTCTTTCATTCGCAACAACACTATCGATTTACCTAAAAAGGGGTCGAGAAGAGAAGGGTCAGCCACTCACCTTGAGTTTACTTCAGGCGAGAGAACTTGTTGGTCGCGCTAGACGTCGCCTATGCGATTACCTGAAATTGTACAAGAAACCGATTAGAACACTACATTTTTCAAGAAGTTCGATAGGAAATACGAGTTCAAAATGCAAGCCATGAAAAACATCGAAAACATTCACAAAAATGCATTCAGAAAACAAAGCAAAAACCAATACAAGCGGCATAAAAAGCAGAGCAACGGGAGGTCTCTTCCGACTCAGTCGTAAAGTCAATCCTTGAGGTGCAACCTGCTGAACATGGGACTTGGTTTCGAAGAAGCCATTCCATAACGGGGAATGGATCTTAATTCAACCGTTTCTGTTCGATCGACTCGATCGATCCCGACCAAATCGATAGTGACAGTGTTCCTTTCTCGCGTACCCTATAGACGAAGAATGGGATACGATGTAGGGATGGGGCACTACACGATTACCAACTAAGAAAAGTTTCGTCTTCAAAACTTAAGAATAGAACCTACCTCTACGAGAATAATAAAGGAAACTTTTCCTTCATTTCTGACTCAAGCTCCCATGTCGACTCCTCGACCGAATGGTTTTTTTAGAAGACGCAGATGAGAGGAATAGCACAGTTGCGGAGAAGTTTATCCTTGTGCTCCAAGATTTGCACTGGCTCTTCGATATATGACAAGTCTGCCTTCAGATCCAGCTGACCCAAATCTACCATATGGCTCGGATCGTGCACGTACTTCCACAATTATGAGACATGGAAGACGTCGTATACCTCCGACAATGCAGGTGGCAAGGCTATTTGGTAAGCTATCGGGGCGACTCGCTTCAATATTTCGAACGGGCCAACAAATCTTGGGCTTAATATCCCTTTCGTATCGAACCTGGAAACTCCATGCATGGGCATGACTTTCTAGAATACATGGTCGCCTTCCGAGAACTCGAGGGGGGTGTCAGTGCGTGTCGATATAGCTCTTCTGCCAGCTTTTTACTATCTTCAATCTCTCAAGTTTTAACTTGACCTTCTGTACGGTCTGCTCCACCAGCTACGGACCAAGTATCTGCCGTTCTCCGACTTCATCCAAGCAAATGGGCGATCTGCACTTTCAGCCGTACAAAGCTTCATACGACGCCATTTGGATGCTGGACTGGTAGCTACTGTTGTATGCAAACTTGGCCAATGGTAGATGTACATCCCAGCTTGACTTCAAGTCGATCGCACAAAGTCGTAACATTTCTTCGAGAATCTGGTTCACCCGTTCTGTTTGGCCATCAGTCTGAGGATGATAAGCTGAGCTAAACTTTAACTTGGTCCCCAATGCTGAATAAAGACTACCCCAGAAGTGCGCTACGAACCGTCCATCCCGATCCGAGACGATAGATACTGTGAACCCGTGCAGCCAAACTATTTTATCAAGGTATATCTGAGCAAGGCGGTCGACGCTACAAGTAACTTTAATTGTAATGAAGTACGCTGACTTGGTTAGTCGATCGACGATGACCCAGACGACATCGTTTCCCCATGATGTCTTTGGCAAGCCAACAACAAAATCTATAGTGACATGATCCTATTTTCACTCTGGAATGGCAAGGTTCTGCATCTCCCCGCCCGGTAGCTGGTGCTCGGCTTTCATTTGCTGACAGGCCATACACTTCGACACAAAGAGCGCTACATCCCACTTCTTGACGTGCCAACAAAAGACAATACGGAGGTCCTTATACATCTTGGTGCTACCAGGATGCAATGAATATTTTGTATAATGCGCCTCCGACATTATCTCTTTTCTAAGTTCTGCGTCATACGGAACGTATAGCTGTCCCTTCACTCACAAACTCCCGACTCGTTCTCTACAAGGTCGAACGCTTTCCCTATTGATATCAGCTTTCGCATCTTCTCCAGGTATGGATCGTCCTTCTGAGCAGACTTGATTCTCTCCAATAGGCTCGGTTCCAGCCGCAGTTGTGACAGTTTCACGTCTCTAAAATGAACTCGAAGTTCAGTGCCTACTCTTTCCAAGTCACGCAGTAGTCGATCGTTGATGCATAACGAAGCTAAGTACTTCCGGCTCAGCACATCCGCTATAATATTTTCTTTGCCCGGTGTGTAGTCGATTGATAAGTCATAGTCTTTGATCAGTTCGAGCCATCGCCTCTGCTGTAAATTTAATTCTTTCAGGGTAAAAAGATACTTGAGACTTTTGTGGTCCGTATAAATCATGCAAACCATGCCATAGAGATAGTGACACCACAGCTTCAATGCTAACACAATTGCCACTAGTTCTAGGTCGTGTGTGGGGTAGTTCTTCTCGTGCGGCTTCAACTGCCAGGAAGCAAAAGATATCACCTTATCCCGCTGCATGAGCACACACCCCAAGCCCTGACAAGAAGTATCGCTGAAGATTTGAAATATTTCTGTCCCTTCAGGAAGAGCAAGAATCGGGGCCAAAACGAGCCGTTGTTTGAGCTCCTGGAAGGAAGCTTTACAGTTGCTGACCACTTGAATGCGACTCCTTTCTGTGTGAGGCGAGTCAACGGCGATGCAATCTTCACGAAGTCCTTCATGAAGCATCAGTAGTATTCTGAAAAGCCTAAGAAGCTTCGAATTTTGCTAACTGATGCGGGCCGTTTCTAATCATAAACTGCCTCGACTTTCTTTGGATCGACTGCGATGTCCGCGGCGGAGATGATGTGCCAAAGGAATGAGACGCTGTTCAGCCAGAATTCGTACTTGCTCTTCTTTACATACAACTAATTCTTTCGAAGGATTTGGAGTACCGTCCGCAGGTGCTCTGTATGTTGCGCTCGATCCTTCGAGTAGACGAGGATGTCGTTGATGAAGACTACTACGAATTTGTCAACAAATGGACGGAATACCGATTCATTAGATCCATGAAGATGGCAGGGGTGTTTGTCAGACCGAACGACATTATCAAGAACTCGTAATGGCCATAACGAGTAAGGAAGACAGACTTCGGCACATCATCTGACTTGACTTTGAGTTGGTGATAACCCGATCGCAGATCAATCTTCGAAAATACCGTTGCACCTTGGAGCTGGTCTAACAAGTCGTCGATACGGGGCAAGGGGTATTTGTTTCGGACGGTGGCCTTATTCAATTTTCGATAGTCGATACAGAGCCGCATTGATCCATCCTTCTTTCTCACATATAGCACGGGCGCACCCCACGATAAGATACTCGGATGGATGAACCCTTTATCAAGTAATTCCTGTAGTTGTGCCTTCAGTTCTTTCAATTCTGTAGGGGCCATTCTGTATGGAGCTTTCCAATTCGGCCGGGTGTCAGGGAATGTGTCGATGGTGAACTCTATTTCTCGATCGGGCAGCATGCCGGGTAGCTCGTTCGAGAAAACGTCTGAGAATTCTGCCACAACGTCGGTCTGACCCGTATTTGCACCATCTTGTCTCGTGTCACGAACAGACGCCAAGTAGCCTTCGCAGCCTGAATGAAGCTACTTTCGAGCAGAAATCGCCGAGATCACCATGCAGGTCGGCGAGGCTTCGCCACACGAATAGCAAAATTTGGGCACTCCAGGTATGCGGAAGGTGAACATCTTTTCTGTGCGGTCGATGGTAGTGTTGGAAGGACCAAGCCAATCCATGCCCAGTATAATGTCGAAGTCCTTCATATCTAGAACTATCGCGTCAAGATCGATCTTTTGACCCCCAATACATATGGTTCCTCCCCCGCAGGCTAAATTTGTGAGTAGTGGCACGCTCGAAGGCATACTTACGCTATGATCAAGGTCAATAACATTACAGGGAATTTGTGCTCGGCGGCGAAGTCCGTCGATATGAAAGTATACGAAGTGCCTGAATCAAATAATACACGCGCAGGTACATTATTAAAATTCAATATACCTGTCACAACAGTGTCGGAAGCGAACACCTCGTTCCGAGTTAGGCCGAAGACGCGCCCTTGTGCCTTAGGACGCCGGTCTTGGTTGTTAGGCTGAGTGGGCTGAGGAGCGCGGGGCGCCTGTCCTTGGTTCTCTTGACAGTGTTCTTGTGGCGGGGCGTTGCGCTTTCATTTTCGGGGGCAATCTCGTGCTTGCTAGCCCCTTGCTCCGCATGACAGTCGTTGGCATGGTGACCGAAATTTTGACATTTGGCACAAGGAAATGGTGGGGTTCTGTCACGCCCCAAAACCAGAATACTGGAGAGCGGGGGCGAACATAGCCTGCTACGTATATTGAAATGAAGTCCATCTCGCTATACGGTCACGGCTGTCTAGATATGAGGGTTTACTACAAGCCAACGGTCTCTTCAGGTCAAGCCTATTGTCTCAATCTCAAGCAAGTAATATAATTACAAGATGTTTGACCACCAAATATACAATAAAAGGCGTCCCAAATATTACATATCAGCTGATCATGAAGCTAGTCGTACAAAATGCTAGGACTAGCAAGAGTTAAGTCATACATGATCAACCCTACGATTTGTTAATCATGTTTACAGCCCGTAGGCAGACAGTAAGTAAATGCATCGAGCTAACAGGTGCTCGTCGGCTAAACGCCTCAAAAGAATAATTTTACAATAGAGTGAGCGAAACAAAATAGAAAACCCACTCATAGCCCGGGTTCCTTCTAGTCGCCACCATCGGGCTGGAGGTTCGGTAGATCCTCGGGAGCTGCTCCAAAATCTGGCCACACAAAACCAGCTGGGTCAAACCCCAGAAAGAGCAAGAGCCACAAAGGAGGCCACGGAATAAGAACAAAAGCCAGCATATCAGAACATAAGAAAATGGAAGAAAAGTACAAGTAACAAAGAGCACGCCAGGACAATAAACGACTAGGGACGTGAAACCATTCTGGAAGCCAAGTTACAACCCGTAAACCAAACAGGGACCGGGGTTGTAACCCTTCGCCTGAATAGCACATTGCCTCTACCCAATTATTATTAAAGCAAGTGGAACAATCAGGTTCAGGAGTACCAGGGTACAGGGCTAGACAAGACTTAGACAGAGCTAGACACCATCCATACACAAGCGGCCAAGCAATTTCTACGGCTTACTACTTTAACTAACTAGGGTTATCACAAGCCTAATTACTAACAAGATGCAAGTGAGAATTTCCCAGTCCCAAGCCCTGCAGACTATCCAGTTATCCTTCCGCGGGTTGAGAGTACGGTTGGGTACATCGCCCAGGAGACGATATACCCTTAGGTGACTTAGAGGGTGCAACACATGACAGTGTGCTGGAAATGTGCTCTACTCGTCGGCAAGCTACAAGTCCAATTAAAGCACCCAGATAACGAGATTGTCTGTGACTGGAAATTCTCCATGTTCTAGTTTGATCTAATCATTAGCCTAATCCATATTAGCGCGAATCCCTGACCGTGGGAACCAGGGAGTCACGTCCTAGACATGATGCAAGACAAGACAAGTGGATTACACAAGCAAGCAAGTAGGAACACCCACGGTGTCAGAGTTAGTTACAAGAGTCAAGTTCGACCAGTTATCAAGTCGAGTCAAGGCAGGTCAAGTTACAAGTTACAAGTTACGAGTTACAAGTCAAGAGTGCGCCGCCATGGGCCACTATCAAGTTATCAGGTTACAAGTCAAGAATGCACCCCATCGGGTCACTATCATGAAGATCAGAGAGTACTAGGATCATAAATCCCAGAAATCATGAAGACCGTACTAGTCGTAGCAATTACTAAAAATCGTGTCAGGTCGTGTTGGGTCAAGATAGTCGTGCTGTGTGGAACAAGATCTCAAAATCCAATCCACAAAAGAGAAGCCAAGCTTAAAGAAATAAAATCAAAACTCCAAGAGCCAATGGGTTGCGCAAGGGGTCAGGGGGGTTGGATTGCGCAGGGTGTCCGCTGCGCAGGGTGCCAAGTGCGCAGGGGCACAGTACGCATGAGCCGATGGTGCAAGGGGCCAAGTGCGCATGAGCCGATGGCGCAGGGGGCCAAGTGCGCATGAGCCGATGGCGCAGGGGGCCAAGTGTGCATGAGCCGATGGCGCATCGGTGGCACATAGGGCCAAGTGCACATGAGCCGATGGTGCAAGGGGCCAAGTGCGCATGAGCCGATGGCGCAGGGGGCCAAGTGCGTATGAGCCGATGGCGCAGGGGGCCAAGTGCGCATGAGCCGATGGCGCATGGGCGCGTGCGCAATCGGGCAACGGCCAGGCTGCGCGGTCAGCGACCAGCGCTAAAGAGCGCGGCACAGGGGAACGCTACGCGGTTCAGCCAAGGGGGCATTAGCGCAAGTCAGTCCTGCGCTAAAGGGCGCAGGCCGAGAGGGTCTTCTTCTCCAAGGCTGAGATGAACTTCTCAAGAACACCAACACTTCAAATCTTTATATCTTGGCCAAATTAAAACCAAATTTAGATTTTCAAAGGTCTAACTTGTGTAAAATTGAATTCTCCTCCACATGAAAGCATCAAAACAAGCAAAAATCAAAGTTTAATAGATCAAAACCAAGAATTTCTAAAAAATAGTTAAAACCTAGATCTAGAAAAATGGAATCTCCAAATCCAAAAATGTCAAGTTCTAATGTTGATCTCCATGTCCTAATCTAGCAAATAGACAAATAAAATATGGTGCTTATTTGGTTGTAAAGTGCACTTGCCTATGGTGTTGGTGGAGGAAGGAAGAAGAAGACGAAGGAAAATAAATATGTCACGACCCGCACCCTAGAGTTAGGGCACGAGAACGTAACAACGCCAAGCCTACGCCGCAGTGTCGGCGGTAGAACGCTGTCCTAGGTCTCATGCATCTAACAGTATAAGGCTAAGCAGTTTATACTCTCCGAATGGGGGTGACATAGCAGAATGTAAACTCAATCACATCTAAGGTAGAGCATAATGGAAGATAGATAAAACATGAAATCCAAAAGAGATGCAGGAGATAGAAGTCTAAGTGTCTAAGATACATAAACCCAGAAGTACATCTCAGAACTCAAATACAGTAATCCACAAGTAAATACAACTCCCGACAAAATGAAATAACTATCTAAACAACCTCTACTATGTCTCCTCTAGGCTAGCAGGCAATCCCAGGCCATTTATAAAATTTATCAACAAGTCCAGTCAGGACAGGAGCGAGAATAATACATCTCATGCAGTTCATATCATGTCAGAAAATATAAAGCAGGCAATAGAATAAGATACATGAAACGCTGTAAGAAGATGTACATGAAAACAGGAGAGATATTTGATAACTGGAAATATATATACATGATAAGTAAGAACTGTAAGTGACTAGTAATTTAGAGTACGAGATGGCTTGTAATTGGCTTAGGTTGTACATGATGAACATGAAAAGTAACAGAGTGTACATGATGGGTAAATCACATGACCATTTATACTCAACCCTACCCACAATCAATACACAAGGATCTATTCAAGTTACGTTACGGACATGATGTTTTGGTTATACAAGAAATACATGAGGAAACATGAGCATACATGAAAGAACATGAGAGTACATGAACGTACATGTAAGAACATGAGAGAACATGAGTGTACATGAATAACGCATAAGCAAGGAATACATGATGTACATGAAACACATGTCATAAAGTATCCGATGCGCCCGCTAAGGGGGTAATATCCCAAGAAGAGATCTGTATAGTACCAATCCGTGATGATAACGTGATAACATCAAGTAAAAGTAATCTAGAGCGAGAATATAATTCGTGACAAGTATGAAACGATCAGAGAATGTACTCGCCTGATATCTGAATGTCCAAGGTAAAGATACTGTCCGAGGAGAGGTGTCTGGCTCCTAATTAGAACAGCACAAGTCACAACATGTCCAGAAGGGTAATATAAAGCACTACAATGCATTCTACATGAATCTAGGTCAAACTAGGCCAAAGTCAATCCTTGGTCAACTCTGGTCAACTGTACTAGTCAAACTAGGTCAAACTAGGTCATGTCCTAACCCAGTAAGTCTTACTAGGCCTAACCAAGACTATCCTAGCAAGCACACATCAATACAAGGCTATACAAGCCAACATACACCCAACTCTATATAGCATGCAATTATTCAATACTCAAATAGGCAAGAATTCACATTGGATATACACTAGGTAATCTATTACTTTAAGTTATATATGTCTACATATATATACACATGCATATATTGGTATTCAACATTAGGTCTATAATCATGGCATTTCAAATGGTTATATAAACTTATATATTACAACACAATATGTTAACATATATATAATATACATACATAGCTAAGTTAACTATATTCATAAATACTTATTTAAGAGGCTATGTGTGTGTATGTGAACATGGCAAAGGGGCAAGTGAGGGTTAAATGGGCATACATAGTGTATACATATCAAAGAGTGTCAAAGTATAAGTGAACAATGTGTCAAGTGTGATAGTGTCAACATAGTGTAAGGGGGTACATGAGGTAATATATGATTTGTGTTAACATAGAACATTACATCTCATTAACTTGTATATTGCATACATTACATCTACTATTACATTACATTCATGCTTGCATTTATTCATCATTCATTATTCTCTTGCACCACTATATACACCATACATTACATACTATGGAACCTACATATTCATTACAAGCCATACTTATACATGCTTACATTAGATAGGATACTTACACCTCATACATTATTTATTTAACCATTTACTCATGCTTGTATTCTCTATTTAATTACATAATGTATATACATTAACATGGGTTAAAATCAAATAGAACATTATATTACACACAAGGGTGCACAAAATACATATGCCGAATAGTAACTCCTACTAATAATCAATACTGTACCATCTCAGCATGAATTAAAATTTAGGATTAAAGTATGTTATAGATCTATGTGTTAGCTTTCCGAAACTTTGAACGGATCGCGTTTTCGTTTCCGAAAACTCCCGGAATCGCGAAAACATGGAGAACGCGTTTGTCTTTCGTACAGCTGACACTCAAATAATTCTCCAGAAAGTTACAGAAAGAATTTGGCCTATTAATACATGTTTTTGGAAAGCTAACTTCAATACGCTTCATTTAAAAAAAATGGAAGATTAAACCGAGCTTTGAACTAGAAGTTATGATATTTCTAAGTTAGAGCTGAAATTAAAAACGTGGATAAAAATCATGACGGATTTAGGTAGTTTGAGACAAAAGAACACAAGTATATAACATAATATATCAAGAACTCACTCTCTACACTAATATATATATATATGAGACACTATAGAACACATCTCCAATACAAAAATATGAGATTAAATATGTAATAATTCATTCATACATAACAACAACACATAGTATGTCCAAATTTGGGATTTTCCCACATGGGCACAACCACAACACAAAGGACACTCATATGACCTCCAAATGGACACAAAATGGACACAAATGGAGATACAACTATGGGGTCATTCCTATGGGTTCAAAATAGACCTATATGCATGAGGAAATAAAAAGGAGAAGGGATTTATACCTCCTAGTAGATCGAATCGAAGAAAAGCCTTCCCGGAGCGACACCGACACGTAGAGATTCCAAAAGGACTCGAACGAGCTCCGAATCCTCCCAAACTTGGGTAGCTTCCTCCTTGGCTAGAATGGAGAAGGAAAGAAGAAGATTTGGTGGTGAAATAGAATGATTTGGTGGAGAAATTGCTAGGGATTGCTCTCTAGGAATTTGGGAAAGAACAAGAGAGAGAGTGTGGATGAGAATAATGAAATGAACTTGAGCCTATTGTCACATCCCAGAACCAGAATACTGGAGAGCGGGGGCAGACATAGCCAGCTACGTATATTGAAATAGAATACATCTCAACTATACGGTCACGGCTGTCTAGATATGAAGGTTTACTATAAGGCAACAGTCTCTTAAGGTCAAGCCTATTGTCTAAATCTCAAGCAAGTAATATAATTACAAGATGTTTGACCACCAAATATACAATCAAAGGCGTCCCAAATATTACATATCAGCTGATCATGAAGCTAGTCGTACAAAATACGAGGACTAGCAAGAGTTTAAGTCATACATGATCAACCCTAGGATTTGTTAATCATGTTTACAGCCCGTAGGCAGACGGTAAGTAAAAGTGCATCGAGCTAACAGGTGCTCGTCGGCTAAACGCCTCAAAAGAATAAATTTACAATAGAGTGAGCGAAACAAAATAGAAAACCAACTCGTAGCCCGGGTTCCTTCTAGTCGCCACCATTGGGCTGGAAGCTTGGTAGATCCTCGGGAGCTGCTCCGAAATCTGGCCACACAAAACCAGCTGGGTCAACCCCAGAAAGAGCAAGTGCCACAAAGGGGGCCACGAAATAAGAACAAAAGCCAGCATTAACACAAGAAGATATAATATTAAAACTAGAATTTACTAAAACATGTCAGGATGATATACGACGAGATAACCATGGAACTATTCCGATAGCCAGGTTACAACCCGTAAACCAAACAAGGACCGGGGTTGTAACCCTTCATCTGAATAGAACTTGGTTTTCCACCATTTATCGGCAAGATAATAATGTAAGAAATCAGGACAGGGAGTAATCTTGTACTGGATCAAGACATGGCTAGACTGGTTATACCTTATTCAATCAATCACGGCCAAGCAGATACTACGGCTTACTACTTTAACTAACTAGGGTTATCACAGGCCTAATTACTAACAAGATGCAGTGAGATTGTTCTACAGCCACAAGCCCTGCAGACCATCCAGGTTACCCAGGTCGAAAGTTAGGGGTTGAATTCAGGTGGGTACATCGCCCAGAAGACAAATGTACCCTTAGGTGACTTAGAGGGTGCAACACTCGACGGTGCGCTAGAAATGTGCCCTACTCGATGGCAGGCTACAGATCCCAAGAGCGCCCAGGTAACGGGATTGCCTGTAGCTGTGTCATCTCTTCATGACTACTGAGTTATTCTAGTTATTAACCTTAATCCATTTTAGTAGGTGCTCCTGACTGTGGTACTCAGGAGTCCCATCCTAGACATGATGCAAGACAGGAGAAGTGGATTTAACAAGCAAGCACGAAGAACCACCCACGGTGTCAAGGCAAGTCAAGTTAAGTTATCAAGATAAATCATGTCAGGGTACTTGTCAGGAGTGCGCCACGACGGGCCTCTATCATGTCAGGTTGGTCATGTCAGGAGTGCACCACCACGGGTCACTGTCGTGTTATGCAAGTTCCTTGTCATACCATGCCATGTACAATAGTCATTCCAAACATATTAAGTAAAATCAAGTTCATGACAAAAGGCGTAAGGATATAAAATGGGCGTAAAATATCTAATAAAATATCAATATATAGGGCTATAGAAAAGCCAAGCTAAAAGAAATAAAACCAAAACTCCAAGAGCCAATGGATTAAGCAAAGGGATCAAGGGGCAGCATACGAAAAAGTCACGCACGCTGAGAGCAGCGTAGGTGAAAAGTCACGCACGCTGAAGGGAGCAGTGTACGTGAAAGTCACGCACGCTACAGGGAGCAGCTGCATGAAAAGTCACGCACGCTCAAGGGAGCAGTGTACGTGAAAGTTACGCACGCTCAAGGGAGCAGCTGCGTGAAAGTCACGCACGCTCAAGGAAGCAGCTGCGTGAAAAGTCACGCACGCTCAAGGGAGCAGCTGCGTAAAATATCACGCAAGCTCAAGGGAGCAGCTGCGTGAAAAGTCACGCACGTTCAAGGGAGCAGCTGCGTAAAAAGTCACGCACGCTCAAGGGAGCAGCGTACGTGCAAAAGCACGCAAGCAGAGAGCTACGTACGCATAAAAACACGCACGCAGGGTCTGGGTCTTCTTCTCCATGGCTGAGAAGAAGCTCCAATGGCTCCAAAACTTCAAAACCTCATAACTTGGCTATCCGAACTCCAAATCCAGATTTTCAAAGTTCTAACCAGGGTGGAATTGAATGCTCTTCCACATGGAAACATCAAAAACCCATAAAATCCAACTTAAGTAGCTCAAACCATACAAAATCCAAAAATAGATATAACTTAGATCTACAACAATGGAGGCTCCAAATCACAAAAAAACCCAAGTTCTAATGTTGATCACCATGTCCTAATCTATCAAATGGACAAGGAAAAGAGGGTTCTCATGTAGTGGTAAGATGCACTTGCCTAGGGTTGGGAGAGTTGTGTTGAGGAAGGAGAAGAAGAAGAAGAAGGAAATAAATGGTGGTTATGAGGAGAGAGAGTGGTAGGTGGGGCTTATAAAGAGGGAGAGTTGTGGTGGGGATGAGGGGTAGCATAGGTTAAGGTGATCCAAAACCTACAAACCAAACCAAACCGAACCAACCCAATAAAACCGAACCATGACAAAACCCAAAATACGAGAAATACCGAAATTCCACAAGTTAAGAAAAATAAAAATACATGCCAAAATCCAAATACGAGTATAAATACGAAATACGGGAAATACGGGAAATGAGGGTGACACCTATCCTCTCCCAAAGTGGCTGGCCATATGGGGCTATTTGTCCTATTATGGTAAGGTCCAAAATGCCCCCACAAACCTATTCTATGAGTATTAGGAAAGGGCTAATTGGTTGGAGCTAAATTAGTCATTCCAAAGTCTCTAATCACACTAACCTTATCCATAATAATTAGTCTAACCTCTAACTAAAATATTTCTATCATGTGGACTAAAATTAATATCATGCGGGCCATGCCTAACTAGTGTGTGGGTCCCACTAGAGTCAATCTACCCCGGGTACCCGTTTCAAGTCGGATTGAGTTGAAATTCGAACCCGACTCAAATAACCCCAAAACAATATCATAAATAATAAAATAATATCAAAATAATTCAAAGAGGTCAAATGCAAAAATATTCTTAGGCCAAAAATGACATTAAAATATCATAATCACATGGTTAGGCTCTAGGTCAAACAGTCTCTAGGGTTTCACTAGCAAAACGTCAAAACCACAAGTCATTGATTTAAATAATTTTAAAATAATTTAAAATCACCAAAAATCATATCATGAATTAAATATCATTATTAAAATAATTATAAACACGAAATTTTAAAATTATCCTCATTTGGGAAACTGGGTGCTACAACTCTACCCACCTTAGAAAATTTTCGTCCTCGAAATTAAAATGTCCATACTCCCTCTAGGTCAAACCCCCACAATCAAAGTCCCAGATTAAAACAAATCATGTGATCAAAGGACGACATACAGGGTCATGGCATACGGTGGTAGTGAAAGTCTCATCTTGGTATACTAGTCATGCTAACCGAAACGGTCATAGGGTATCAAAACATACAAGCAATCTAGGGTGCTAAACTAGAGAAGTTACAGAAACAACAAACCATCAAAACTGTAAGGCGGTCTACCATCCTATATGAAACTGGTACTTATCAAAACAAAATAAAGACAACTACCAATTATCTGAAAAAGGGTACAGAAAATCAAATTCAAAAATTAAGGAATTGAAAATCGCTTGCATTGAAATCCAAATCACAATATATATATACAGAGAGAGCGTTAGAGAGGAAAAACTAGCATTATGTAATGTTATGTGGTTTGTGTGTGTATGGGTGTATGTGAAATATACATGAAATTGTATATAAGCTATCCTGTTACACTACTCATGGCATATGGGTTAACAACCTACAATACACAACCTATTTAATCATAACATGCATGGCTAACCATAAACATCTATAAGAGGTAGAGATTTAGTTATATATATACATATATTATAACATGTATGCCTAAGCTCTATATATATCTATACAAGTATGTGATCATAACATAGAGAGAAAAGGTTAGGTTACATGACAGCGTATACTGAGTTAGGGTGTGTGTGTGTCCTTGTACAGGGTTATATCTTAGTATTGAAAGGTTAAACCCATTTTTAGTTCAGCATTTACATACAAAATCTGAAAATAAGCTAACATTTAAACCAGTATAATATTAACATAATGCAGTCTCAGATTTTACAAATTTAACATAACTTAACCAATTTCTCTAAAAATTGAAACTCTGCAGATATCATACATGTGCAGTTATGTAGACAAAACTAATAACATGAAATTTATATTTAAATTATGAATTTAAACTGGAAAAGTAGAAAACCAGAAATATTGGGGTTTTAAAAATTTTAACATTAACAACATATTAATATGTATTTAGATAGGTGGAAAATCAAGTGTAGCATGCATACGTATCAGGCAAGTGTCCACTATGTAAATATACTCATATATTCTCATGTCCTAAAAAAAAATTAATTCTACGTTAAGACCAACATTTAGATTCCTACCAAGATCGCAAAATAGGTGATTGACGAAATCAAGGCAGTTTTATTATTATTATTCAATACTAAAATAATAGCAAGAAGGAAATAACGATAAAAGTTGTTTGCTTATTTCCCTAAAAGAAGGAACCATTTTGAAACCAGAGCTAAATATCAAATCCAAGATAAAGTCTAGCAAAATTATCGATTCATTGTATTAAGAAGAAACTTATAGCAAGAAGTTACACAAGCTACTCCTAAGTTAAATAATTAGAAGCAAAACAAAGCAAAACAAATAATAATTCTTTTTGAAGGACTGCATCAAAGTAGAGAAAACATGCTTGAAAATATTTAAGGTACAATCTGATAATCATATGCGTCTATCCAAAATCATGGTACTCTAAATCCCCGTCATACTAGTAAGCAAGGCTACGATAATCACAGAGTCCTTGACTTATGCACATACCTCTAGAATCATGGTATTTAACATTTTTTCGGTGCCGCTAGCTTGGCTGCGAAAACCTTAAATTCCCACACCCGAGAAATATATCCAGAGTCAGACTATATGTCCTCACCATGCTGGCTAATATGACTATAGAAGACTAGATTCCATAACATAGATGACCTAGCCCATATAATTTTATCTTGTCAAAAAAAATTAAATTAAATCAACAATGAATACCCATAAATCAAATCAAATTTATCAACGAACTTCTAAATTCAAAATGAACAAAAATCCTTCAAAATACAACTCGGATGCAACAGCTATCATCAAGATTCAAAATTCGACAATCATTCATCAAAATCAATGAATACAACTCAAATTCAACCATAATCCATCAAAATCAAATTTAACAACAGTAAGTAAAAATAAATCAAATCAAGGAAAAAAGAGTTCTCAAATCGAAGTTAAAATAAGATTCTCAAGGGTCGTTCCGGGAATCTCTCAAGGGTTCCTAACTGTGATTGAGTACCTTCAAGATATATCCTATTCCTACTGCAGGCTGTAGTGGTACTCAAGTTCGAATACCACTACATAAACTCGACCTGCATCGGCTACCACTAAAAACGTGTTACGACCCGCACCCTAGAGTTAGGGCACGAGAACGTAACAACGCCCAGCCTACGCCGCAGTGTCGACGGTAGAACGCTGTCCTAGGTCTCATGCATCTAACAGTATATGGCTAAGCAGTTTATACTCCCCGAATGGGGGTGACATAGCAGAATGTAAACTCAATCACATCTAAGGTAGAGCATAATGGAAGATAGATAAAACATGAAATCCAAAAGAGATACAGGAGATAGAAGTCTAAGTGTCTAAGATACATAAACCCAGAAGTATATCTCAAAACTCAAATACAGTAATCCACAAGTAAATACAACTCCCGACCAAATGAAATAACTATCTAAACAACATTTACTGTGTCTCCTCTAGGCTAGCAGGCAATCCCAGGCCATCTGTAAAATTTATCAACAGGTCCAGTCAGGACAGGAGCGAGCACAATACATCCCATGCAGTTCATATCATGTCAGGAAATATAAAGCAGGCAATAGAATAAGATACATGAAACGCTGTAAGAAGATATACATGAAAACATGAGAGATATTTGATAACTGGAAATATATATACATGATAAGTAAGAACTGTAAGTGACTAGTGATTTAGAGTACGAGATGGCATGTAATTGGCTTAGGTTGTACATGATGAACATGAAAAGTAATAGAGTGTACATGATGGGTAAATCACATGACCATTTATACTCACCCCTATCCACAATCAATACACAAGGATCTATTCAAGTTACGTTACGGACATGATGTTTTGGTTATACAAGAAACACATGAGGAAACATGAGCGTACATGAAATAACATGAGAGTACATGAACATACATGTAAGAACATGAGAGAACATGAGTGTACATGAATAACGCAGAAGTAAGGAATACATGATTTACATGAAACACATGTCATAAAGTATCCGATGCGCCCGCTAAGGGGGTAACATCCCAAGAAGAGATCCGTATAGTACCAATCCGTGATGATAACGTGACAGTATCAAGTAAAAGTAATCTAGAGCGGAATATAATTTGTGACAAGTATGAAACGATCAGAGAATGTACTCGCCTGATATCTGAATATCCAAGGTAAAGATACTGTCCGATAAGAGGTGTCTGGCTCCTAATTAGAACAGCACAAGTCACAACATGTCCAGAAGGGTAATATAAAGCACTACAATGCATTCTACATGAATCTAGATCAAACTAGGCCAAAGTCAACCCTTGGTCAACTCTGGTCAACTGCACTAGTCAAACTAGGTCAAACTAGGTCATGTCCTAACCCAGTAAGTCTTACTAGGCCTAACCAAGACTATTCTAGCAAGCACACATCAATACAAGGCTATACAAGCCAACATACACCCAACTCTATATAGCATGCAATTATTCAATACTCAAATAGACAAGAATTCACATTGGATATACACTAGGTAATCTATTACTTTAAGCTATATATGTCTACACATATATACACATACATATATTGGTATTCAATATTAGGTCTATAATCATGGCATTTCAAATGGTTGTATAAACTTATATATTACAACACAATATGTTAACATATATATAATATACATACATAGCTAAGTTAACTATATTCATAAATACTTATTTAAGAGGCTATGTGTGTGTATGTGAACATGGCAAAGGGGCAAGTGAGGGTTAAATGGGCATACATAGTGTATACATATCAAAGAGTGTCAAAGTGTAAGTGAACAATGTGTCAAGTGTGATAGTGTCAACATAGTGTAAGGGGGTACATGAGGTAATATAGGATTTGTGTTAACATAGAATATTACATCTCATTAACTTGTATATTGTATACATTACATCTATTATTACATTACATTCATGCTTGCATTCATTCATCATTCATTATTCTCTTGCACCACTATATGCACCATACATTACATACTATGGAACCTACATATTCATTACAAGCCATACTTATACATGCTTACATTAGATAGGATACTTACACCTCATACATCATTTATTTAACCATTTACTCATGCTTGTATTCTCTATTCAATTACATAATATATATACATTAACATGGGTTAAAATCAAATAGAACATTATATTACAAACAAGGATGCACAAAATGTATATGCCGAATAGTAACTCCTACTAATAATCAATACTGTACCATCTCAGCATGAATTAAAATTTAGGATTAAAGTATGTTATAGATCTATGTGTTAGCTTTCCGAAACTTTAAACGGATCGCGTTTTCGTTTCCGGAAACTCCCGGAATCGCGAAAACACCGAGAACGCATTTGTCTTTCGTACAGCTGACACTCAAATAATTCTCCAGAAAGTTACAGAAAGAATTAGGCCTATTAATACATGTTTTTGGAAAGCTAACTTTAATTCGCTTCTTATAAAAAAAATAGGAGATTAAACCAAGCTTTGAGCTAGAAGTTATGACATTTCTAAGTTAGGGATGAAATTAAAAACGTGGATAAAAATCATGACGGATTTAGGTAGTTTGAGACAAAAGAACACAAGTATATAACATAATATATCAAGAACTCACTTTCTACACTAATATATATATATGAGACACTATAGAACACATCTCCAATACAAAAATATGAGATTAAACATGAAATAATTCATTCATACATAACAACAACACATAGTATGTCCAAATTTGGGATTTTCCCACATGGACACAACCACAACACAAAGGACACTCCTATGACCTCCAAATGGACACAAAATGGACACAAATGGAGATACAACTATGGGGTCATTCCTATGGATTCAAAATAGACCTATATGCATGAGGAAATGAAAGGAGAAGGGATTTATACCTTCCGGTAGATCGAATCGAAGAAAAGCCTTCCCGGAGCGACACCGACACGTAGAGATTCCAAAAGGACACGAACGAGCTCCGAATCCTCCCAAACTTGGGTAGCTTCCTCCTTGGCTAGAATGGAGAAGGAAAGAAGAAGATTTGGTGGTAAAATGGAATGATTTGGTGGAGAAATTGCTAGGGATTGCTCTCTAGGAATTTAGGGAAAAATAAGAGAGAGAGTGTGGATGAGAATAATGAAATGAACTTGAGCCTATCCTCTCCCAAAGTGGCTGGCCATATGGGGCTATTTGTCCTATTATGGTAAGGTCCAAAATGCCCCCACTAACCTATTCTATGAGTATTTGGAAAGGGCTAATTGGTTGGGGCTAAATTAGTCATTCTAAAGTCTCTAATCACACTAACCTTATCCATAATAATTAGTCTAACCTCTAACTAAAATATTTTTATCATGTGGACTAAAATTAATATCATGCGGGCCATGCCTAACTAGTATGTGGGTCCCACTAGAGTCAAACTACCCCCGGGTCCCCGTTTCAAGTCGGATTGAGTTGAAATTCGAACCCGACTCAAATAACCCCAAAATAATATCATAAATAATAAAATAATATCAAAATAATTCAAACAGGTCAAATGCAAAAATATCATTAGGCCAAAAATGACATTAAAATATCATAATCACATGGTCAGGCTCTAGGTCAAACAGTCTCTAGGGTTTCACTAGCAAAACGTCAAAACCACAAGTCATTGATTTAAATAATTTTAAATTGATTTAAAATCACCAAAAATCATATCATGAATTAAATATCATTATTAAAATAATTATAAACACAAAATTTCAAAATTACCCTCATTTGGGAAACTGGGTGCTACAAAATGAAAGTAAAGAGGAGAGAGAAAAGTTAGGTGGGATTTAATGGTGGAGGATATGTTGTGTTGAGGGTGGAGTATAGGCTAAAGTGTTCCAAATGCATGTTGAACCAAACTAAACCAATCCTTCTCCACAAAATAAAACCAAGACATGTCAAAACCCATTTTACGAGAAAACCCAAAATCTGCAAGTCCAGAAAAATAAAAATACATGCCAAAATCCAACTACGAGTATTAATACGAAATACGGGAAAACGGGGGTGACAACTCTACCCACCTTAAAAGAATTCCGTCCTCAGAATTTAATCAAGAAGCTAAAGATTGCCACAACAAGCTACACTAAGCAGTTCAATCATACAATCATACATGCAATCAAGAAACGAAAAGCATATGGCATAAGGAAGACATTATACCTTACGAGTCAAACAGGTAGGGATATCGCGATCGGATATCATCCTCACGCTCCCACGTTGACCCCCCTAGAGAGTGATGACCCCAAGCAATACGGACTAAGCTAATAGTCTTGTTCTTGAGTATCTTCTCCCTTCGGTCCAAAATAGACACAGGCTTCTCCTCATACGAAAGGTTGGTACCAACAACCAATTCCGAATGGTCTAGGATATGGCTCGGGTCCGGGATGTACCGTCGTAATTGGGATACATGGAATACATCATGCACCTCACTTAGCGACGGCGAAAGAGCAAGACGATAGGATACATCTCCTACTCGCTCCAGGATATCGAACGGCCCTATATACCTAGGACTAAGATTTCTCCGCACGCCAAAGCGAATGACGCCACGGTTAGGCGAGATCCTAAGGAATACATAGTCGCCGATAGCAAATTCTAAGGGACGCCGATGGGCATCAGCCCAATGTCGTGGGCGGTCTTGGGCAATTCGAAGATGATCCATGACTCTTCTGACTACTTCAACTGTCTGGGCAATTATTTCTGGACCGAGCATCTGCCTCTCTCCAACATCATTCCACGCTAGCGGGGATCTGCACTTCCTACCATACAGAGCCTCGAATGGTGCCATCTGGATGCTGGCCTGGAAGCTATTGTTGTACGAGAACTCCACTACATGTAGGTGATCTTCCCACGAACCGCCGAAGTCAAGGGTACAAGATCTCAACATGTCTTCAACAGTTTGGATTGTGCGCTCTGACTGGCCATCTGTCTGCGGATGATAAGCTGAGCTAAACTGGAGACGAGTTCCCAAACTCTCTTATAGGCTACGCCAAAAGTGTGACGTAAACCTTGAATCTCGGTCCGAGGTGATACTGACGGGCACATCGTGAAGCTTGACAATCTGCCTGAGGTACATCTCTGCCAACTGAGCCGTTAACTGCCCAACTCTGATTGGAAGAAAATGAGCCACCTTCGTGAGCCGGTCAACTATAACCCAAATAGCATCTCGACCAGCTGGAGATCTGGGCAATACAGTCACAAAATCTATGGTCACATGCTCCCACTTCTATCCTGGAATCGGCAAGGGCTAAAGAAGTCCTGCGGGCCTCTGATGTTCAGCTTTAACCTGCTGGCAAACCAAACACCGAGAGACAAACCGGGCTATCTCCCTCTTCATGCCATTCCACGAGAAATGCTGACGAATATTACGGTACATCTTCGTGTCATCGGGATGAATAGAATACTGCAAACTGTGAGCTTCTGCCATGACCTCCTGTCTGATATCTCCACTGGGTACACAAAGACGAGTGCCGTGTCGAAGCGTACCATCTTCATGAATGCACAACTCTGGTCTTCTTCCTGCCTCACACTCTGCTCTGAGCCGCTGAGTCTTGGAATCTGTAGACTGCGTCGTCCGAATCCTCTCAACTATGCTGGACTGAACCTGTAGACTGGCCATCAATGCCACACTGGTAGGAAGAACCACTTCAATTCCCATCTTTTGAAGATCTGCCAATAACTCTGGTTGTGCCGTTAAGAGGTAAACTCCGGCTCTTCGGCTCAACGCATCCGCTACAACGTTGGCCTTCCCTGGGTGATATTACAAATCCACATCGTAGTCTACCAATAGCTTAAGCCATCTTCTATGCCACATATTAAGGTCCTTCTGGGTAAAAACATACTTCAGGCTCTTGTGATCAGTAAATATCTCCACTCTATCTCCATACAAGTAGTGTCTCCACAACTTAAGTGCAAACACTACTTCTATCAGTTCCAAATCGTGGGTCGGGTAATTCTTCTCATGATCACGAAGTTGACGTGATGCATAAGATATTACCTTCCCATGCTGCATCAAGACACACCCCAATCCTCTGCTTGAAGCGTCGCAATAAACTGTGAATCCTCCGGTCCCATCTGGAAGTGTGAGAATGGGAGCCGTTATCAAACCTCGCTTTAACTTCTCAAATGATTTCTGACACTCCGCTGTCCAAGCGAACTGCACATCCTTGCGGGTCAACTGGGTCATCGGCGCTGAAATCCTTACAAAATCTGAAACGAATCGCCGGTAGTAGCCGGCTAATCCAAGAAAGCTGCGAACCTCTGCCGCTAAACTAGGTACTGGCCATAACTCGATAACCACAATCTTCTGGGGATCTACTTCTACTCCTCCTCGAGTAATAATGTGACCCAAGTACGAAATGCGATCGAGCCAGAACTCGCATTTACTGAACTTGGCGTATAACTGGTGCCCTCTAAGCGTCTGAAGGATGATTCTGAGATGTTGCTCGTGCTCTGCTTCGCTCTTGCTGTAGACCAGGATATCATCTAGAAACATGATCACGAACTGATCCAAGTAAGGCATAAAAATACGATTCATGATGTCCATGAATACGGCTGGCGCATTGGTCGCTCCAAAGGGCATAACAAGGAACTCCCAATGCCCATACCTAGATCGGAAAGCTGTCTTCGGGATATCCTGCTCTCTGACTCTGATCTGGTGGTATCCTGATCGCAAGTCTATCTTCGAAAACACTGAAGCCCCTCTGAGTTGATCAAATAAGTCATCTATCCTCGGAAGAGGGTATCTGTTCTTGATTGTCACTGAGTTCAAGGTACGATAATCTACACATAACCTGGACGTACCATCCTTCTTTTTCACAAGAAGCATCGGGGCTCCCCAAGGCGATCCACTTGCACGAATGAATCCCTTGGTCCTGAGTTCTTCAATCATCTTGTACAAAATCTCTAGCTCTGAAGGCGCCATCCTGTAGACTCGCTCTAATACTGGTGCTATCCCGGGGATCAAGTCTATAGTGAACTCAATCTCCCGCTCTGGCGGCATCCCTGGAAGTTCTTCTGGAAAGACATCTGAAAATTCTTCAACTATTCGGGGTAACTGCTCTGCTGCTACTGCCATCCGCAACACTGGGGAAGATGGTTCCACTGCTCCTCTGGAAAATAAGAACTCTGGCTCGCCTGGAATGCTGAAAACAACTCTGCCAACATGGCAGTCTATCCTAGCATACTGGTTCCTCAACCAATCCATGCCTAAGACTACATCATAGTCTGCCATAGGGAACTCTATAAATCTAGCGGGGAACTCTCTACCGCTAACTACGATCCGACACGAGGAAAATACTCGATCTACTCCCACAAGACCATTACCAGTAAGTACATTAAGCCTCACTGCTAATGACTCGAGCTCCAATCCTATCCGTGTCGCGAATCGTGCAGACATGAATGAATGCGATACACCAGAATTAAATAATACCAATGCTGGAGAGGAGTTGACGAGAATAGTACCTGCCACTACCTCACCTGGTGCAACTTCTTCTTCCATAGTCATCATCATGGCCTGACCTTGTCCTCTAGCTACGGGTCCCCTCTGCTGGAAACCTCTCTACCTGCTCTGCACTTGGGCTTGGGTATACTGCTGCTGGTTCTGCTGATGAAATGCCTGGGCCTGAGGCAACAATGGCCTCGGGTACTGATAGGTGCTGGTCCCCTAACCGATGGACTGGTTAGGTTGGAAGAGGAAGAACTACCCCTATTCGGGCAGGCTCCTATCTTGTGAGCTGCCGCTCCACAAGCTAGGCACAATCCTTGCGCCCTACGATAATCTGCCACTACATGGCCTGGCTTCCCACAATGAGAACATCATATCGAGGAAGTTTGCTTCTGCTTCTGTTGCTGCGGGTACGTCGGGGTCGAATGCTGAACCGACGTCACTGAGGCTGCCCGCCTCGGAGTTCCAATAGTCAAACCCCTTGCTGCAAGAGCTGGAGCTGATGATTGGTACATCTGACTGTGGGACCGCTTCCTACCTCCGGTCCTATCCACGATCCTCTGGGAGGTATACTCATGCCTCCTAGCTGCTCTCAATACTGCATCGAACGTCTGGTGCTCGAACTGCTCGACTGCAACCAAGATCTCCAAATGCAGTCCCGGCTGGAACCGCTGGGCCCTATCAAACTCGATCGCCACCAAGGTGGGGGCAAACCTACTGAGTCTAGAAAACTCAGTCGCATAACCGTCGACTGTTCTGCCTCCTTACTTTAAGTTGGTAAATCTCGTCTGCAGGTCGTACCGGGCCACAACATCGAAATACTTCGTCTGGAATCTTTCTCTAAATACCGCCCAAGCAATGGGTGCCACTAATCCCATGGCTTGCGTCGCCCACCAACTGCGAGCTAAATCCAGCAACTGCAGGCGTACCACCGCCACCTTCTCATTCTTAGGTGTCCTAGCTGCTTCCAGAACCACCTCGGTATCCTGAAGCCAAGAGTTCGCGGCAATCGCATCTTCACTGCCGTCGAAGAATGGAGGGTTCAGGCGCTTGAAACTGTTGGCCGCGCTGTTCCCTGGGTGACCACCTCTGGTCAAAGTATCTGCCACTACCTGGTACAAGGCGTCTCCTCGACGATCTTGAGAAGCTATCAAGGTCCTGATAAGACCTACCAAAGTGCCATCATCCAGCTCGGCAGGCTGAACAGGCTGAACTGGGGGCTCTCCTCCAGTAGGCATAACTTTGGAGACTACTCCGGAGTGCTGGGCTTGATCTCCGGGCTGCTGGTCCGTGGGAGTTGCTCCGTCTTGCTGATCGGCTGGTTCATGAACAATGCCACTGAAGAAAATGACATAAGAAACAATAAGGAAGGACCAGGACAGATCAACGATACAAGCATGTGATCAGGTCAAGATTCCAGAGATTCAGAGGATATGAAAGGAGATCAAGGACGAGTACTGATTGAGACATCTATTCGGTAAATCCTCACATTTCTTGAATGCCAAGACCTGCATGGGCCACCACTTAAACCATGTCACGCCCCAGAACCAGAATACTGGAGAGGGGGGCGAACATAGCCAGCAACGTATATTGAAATAAAGTCCATCTCGCTATACGGTCACGGCTGTCTAGATATGAGGGTTTACTACAAGCCAACGGTCTCTTAAGGTCAAGCCTATTGTCTCAATCTCAAGCAAGTAATATAATTACAAGATGTTTGAACACCAAATATACAATAAAAGGCGTCCCAAATATTACATATCAGCTGATCATGAAGCTAGTCGTACAAAATGCTAGGACTAGCAAGAGTTAAGTCATACATGATCAACCCTAGGATTTGTTAATTATGTTTACAGCCCGTAGGCAGACAGTAAGTAAATGTATCGAGCTAACAGGTGCTCGTCGGCTAAACTCCTCAAAAGAATAATTTTACAATAGAGTGAGCGAAACAAAATTGAAAACCCACTCGTAGCCCGGGTTCTTTCTAGTCGCCACCATCGGGCTGGAGGTTCGGTAGATCCTCGGGAGCTGCTCCGAAATCTGGTCACACAAAACCAGCTGGGTCAAACCCCAGAAAGAGCAAGCGCCACAAAGGAGGCCACGAAATAAGAACAAAAGCCAGCATATCAGAACATAAGAAAATAGAAGAAAAGTACAAGTAACAAAAAGCACGCCAGGACAATAAACGACTAGGAACGTGGAACCATTCTGGGAGCCAAGTTACAACCCGTAAACCAAACAAGAACCGGGGCTGTAACCCTTCGCCTGAATAGCACCTTGCCTCTACCCAATTATTGTTAAAGCAAGTGGAACAATCAGGTTCAGGAGTACCAGGGTACAGGGCTAGACAAGACTTAGACAGAGCTAGACACCATCCATACACAAGCGGCCAAGCAATTTCTACGGCTTACTACTTTAACTAACTAGGGTTATCACAAGCCTAATTATTAACAAGATGCAAGTAAGAATTTCCCAGTCCCAAGTCCTGCAGACTATCCAGTTATCCTTTCGTGGGTAATACATGACAGTGTACTGGAAATGTGCTCTACTCGTCGGCAAGCTACAAGTCCAATTAAAGCGCCCATATAACGAGATTGCCTGTGATTGGAAATTCTCCATGTTCTAGTTTGATCTAATCATTTGCCTAATCCATATTAGCGCGAATCCCTGACCGTGGGAACCAGGGTGTCACGTCCTCGACATGATGTAAGACAAGACAAGTGGATTGCACAAGCAAGCAAGCAGGAACACCCATGGTGTCAGAGTTAGTTACAAGAGTCAAGTTCGACCAGTTATCAAGTCGAGTCAAGGCAGGTCAAGTTACAAGTTACAAGTTACGAGTTACAAGTCAAGAGTGCGCCGCCATGGGCCACTATCAAGTTATCAGGTTACAAGTCAAGAATGCACCCCATCGGGTCACTATCATGAAGATCAGAGAGTACTAGGATCATAAATCACAGAAATCATGAAGACCGTACTAGTCGTAGCAATTACTAAAAATCGTGTCAGGTCGTGTTGGGTCAAGATAGTCGTGCTGTGTGGAACAAGATCTCAAAATCCAATCCACAAAAGAGAAGCCAAGCTTAAAGAAATAAAACCAAAACTCCAAGAGCCAATGGTTGCGCAAGGGGTCAGGGGGGTTGGATTGCGGAGGGTGTCAGCTGTGCAGGGTGCCAAGTGCGCAGGGGCACAGGGCACAGGGTTGGGTGGCGCATAGGGCCAAGTGCGCATTAGCCGATGGCGCAGGGGGCCAAGTGCGCATGAGCCGATGGCGCAGGAGGCCAAATGCGCATGAGCCAATGGCGCATAGGCACGTGCGCAATCGGGCAACGGCCAGGCTGCGCGGTCAGCGACCAGCGCTAAAGAGCACGGCGCGAGGGAATGCTGCACGGTTCAGTCCAGGGGGCATGAGCGCAAGTCAGTCCTGCGCTAAAGAGCGCAGGACGAGAGGGTCTTCTTCTCCAAGGCTGAGATGAACTTCTCAAGAACACCAAAACTTCAAATCTTCATATCTTGGCCAAATTAAAACCAAATTTACATTTTCAAAGGTCTAACTTGGGTAAAATTGAATTCTCCTCCACATGGAAGCATCAAAACAAGCAAAAATCAAAGTTTAATAGATCGAAACCAAGAATTTCCAAAAATGGTTAAAACCTAGATCTAGAAAAATGGAAGCTCTAAATCCAAAAATGTCAAGTTCTAATGTTGATCTCCATGTCCTAATCTAGCAAATGGACAAATAAAATATGGTGCATATTTGGTGGCAAGGTGCACTTTCCTATGGTGTTGTTGGAGGAAGGAAGAAGAAGATGGAGGAAAATAAATGAAAGTAAAGAGGAGAAAGAAAAGTTAGATGGGATTTAATGGTGGAGGATATGTTGTGTTGAGGGTGGAGTATAGGCTAAGGTGTTCCAAATGCATGTTGAACCAAACTAAACCAATCCTTCTCCACAAAATAAAACCAAGCCATGTCAAAACCCATTTTACGAGAAAACCCAAAATCTGTAAGTCCAAAAAATAAAAATATATGCCAAAATCCAACTACGAGTATTAATACGAAATACGGGAAAATAGGCGTGACAGGTTCGTCCCTTGTTTCCGCCATGGTTTGGATGCTTTGATGTGTAGTTGTTGCCTCCCTTATAGCTAGGACGTTTGTGATTGGAGTGGCGCACAACGTCGGCAGCAATGGAAGGATATTCACTCTCAAGGCGAAGAGCGTGATTCAGAGCCTCGCCCGTGGTCTTATACTCTGGGACCCCAACATGTGCACTGATAGAGCGTCGCAGACCCACTTCTAACTGTCGCATACGATAATCCTCTGTAGGAAGAAATATACCATCAAATTTGGACAACTTGTTGAATTTTGCGGTATACTGTTCCACTGTCCGGTTTTTTTGCCTCAACTGCTTGAACTCCTTTTCCTTCGCTTGACAAACGGCTGACGAAAGGTACTCGACTTCAAAAGTTTTACGGAACGTGGCCTAAGAGATCGGTGATGTGTTGTTGTCATATCGGATTGCTCGCTTGTGCACGGCCCACAAGTCGTACGTGTTCAACCGTAGCTGAAGTTGTGCGCATGCGACTTACTTTGATTCTTCAATACCGAGGAGCTTGAATTGATCCTCCAGCTCTTCCAGCCAGTCGATTTCCATAGAAGGGCCTTCGGTACCGCTGAAGGAAGTGCGGCATGCTTTCTTGAATTCTGACACTTCAAAGTTGTACTTTTCGGTACCACCGGTTGACGCTCGGGCTTTTCCGTGTCGACTTCAATAGATTGGACCGCCAGCACGATGACAGTAGGCGTAGTCGCAAAATTTCTATTGGCCACAATCGTCTGGATGATCTGCTGTAGAGTATCTAGTTGCTTTTGTTGCAGCTTAGCTTGTGCGTCGAAGCAAGCTTCGAACTGGGCCTGTCGTGCCTCTGTCTGTTGATGTCAGTTCTCGGACTGGTTCTGCTGCGCCTCTATTATGTGAAGCATCCTTTCGCTAGTCTTGTTAGAAGGTCCGGCCTACGAACTACTAGAGCAGCTAGAAGCACTTTGCTCTTGCTCGACCGTGGGTTTCGACACTTCTGCAATACGAAGGCAATACATCGGTCTTAAATTATTACGGACTCATTGTATGGAACAACTTATCTCATCGATGCGAGGTCAAAGGTTTAAAACTCTAGACGTGAGGCTAAAGGATGTAATGCCGTGCTCTGATACTATTATGTTATTCCTCGATTCCGTAGAATCGATAGTCATCTCCCGGACGTGATGTCGTACGAACCTAAGTTACGATCGCACAAGGCATAGTCATAAGGTTATCCGAAACACAACATCAATTTAGAATATGCAGAGGAATTGATTGACACAATTGAAAAATAAGTAGACTTTTCATTGACAAAAAAACTTTATTTACATTGACTCCACTACAATCATTGTCGCACGGGCTACAACATGACTCAACTTACAAAACGAACGCTGATAAGATAGTCGTTCCATACATTACATTCCTTTTTACAAGCAAAATAGTTACACTTTCCACCTGCGATCGAGGAAAGCCGAGTCGTCATTTCTTTCTTTTGTATTGATTGCGGATTCTTCAAAAAGGATTCAGAAACAAGCCTTCGACACACGGACTAGGCTTCAAAAGTGTTCACGCTGCCTTGAGCTTTAAGTGGAACACCCTTCGTGGTTCGGGGTACCTGCATAGAGAGCGAGGATCAGTATATTACACTTTGTACAGGTGCATGGATATTTACGTTCCAAGCCCTCATTTGGTTGATGAGTTTATATGACTTAGTTTATGAATGTTTCTAACCATCCTAATGAATTTCAAACAAGCATATGACAAGCATAATATGAAATACGATGAAACTTACCCACGCAGACCGGGTCACATCTTATAAGACTTACCATGTTATTCCTGTCAATTGTTATCAATTACATACCAAGTGCAATATTACGTGTGTTTGGTCACTGACATCACAAGCCATCCTAGATTATAGCTTTGTTAGCCGGGGCCCTTGCAGTGCAAGTAGTGAGCCCCGCTGCAAGTCTCCGCTTAACCCGTGCTATCATCCAGCACAGCTATACCGTGTTTCCACCTAGGCCGAGTCGGTCCCGTGGCCCTGGGTAGTCGTTCGAGGAAACTCTTTCCTTGTCGACAAGTTGTCCAATGATCGAGTTAAGACATTATTTAGTTATTAAGGTATAGCCTACGTTCTCTTTGAAAACTTGATCATTTTACCGTGCCCGTGCCCTTGCATTCATTCTTTCATTCGCTACAACACTGTCGATTTGCCTAAGAAGTTGTCGAGAAGAGTAGGGTCAGCCATCCACCCTGAGTTTACTTCAGACGAGAGAACTTGTTAGTCGCGCTAGACGTTGCCTACGCGATTACCTGAAATCGCACAAGAAACTGATTAGAATACTGCATTATTCAAGAAGTTCGATAGGAAAAGCGAGTTCGAAATGCAAGCCGTAAAAACTATCGAAAACATTCACGAAAACGCAATCAGAAAACAAAGCCAAAATCAACGCAAGCGGCATGAAAAGCAGAGCAACGGGAGGTCTCTCCCAACTCAGCCGCAGTGACAATCCTTGAGGCGTAACCCGCTGAATATGGGACTTACGTTCGATGAAGCCATTCCATAACGGGAAATGGATCTTAATTCAACCATTTTCGTTCGATCGACTCGATCGATCCCTACCTATCGGTCCCGACCGAATCGATAGCGACAGTGTTCCTTTCTCGCATACCCCGTGGATGGAGAATGGGACACGATGTAGGGACGAGGCACTACAACATAACCAACTAAGAAAAAGGTTCGTCCTTGAAACTTAAGAATAGAACCTACCTCTACGAGAACAACGAAGAAAACTTTTCCTTTATTTCTGACTCAAGCTCCCACGTCGACTCCTCGACCGAATGGTTTCTCCAGAGGACGTGAACGAGAGGAATAGCACAGTTACGAAAAAGTTTATCCTTGTGCTCCAAGATTTGTACCGACTCTTACACATATGACAAGTCTGCCTTCAGATCTAGCTGACCCAAATCTACCACATGGCTCAGATCGTGCACGTACTTCCACAATTGTGAGACGTAGAAGATATCATATACCTCTGACAATATAGGTGGCATGGCAATTTGGTAAGCTATCGGGGTGACTCGCTTCAATATTTTGATCGGGCCAACAAATCTTGGGCTCAACTTCCCTTTCGTACCGAACCTGGAAACTCCACGCATGGGCATGACTTTCAAGATTACATGGTCGCCTTCCGAGAACTCGAGGGGGCGTCGGTACGTGTCGGCATAGCTCTTCTGCTGGCTTTGTGCTACCTTCAATCTCTTCGGTATTAACTTGACCTTTTGCACGGTCTGCTCTACCAGCTCTGGACCATGTATCTGTCGTTCCCCGATTTCATTCCAGCAAATGGGCGATCTGCACTTCCGATCGTACAAAGCTTTATCCGGTGCCATTTGGATACTGGACTGGTAGTTGTTGTTGTATGAAAACTCAGCCAACGGTAGATGTACGTCCCTGCTTGACTTCAAGTCGATCGCACAGAGTCGTAACTTGTCCTCGAGAATCTGGTTCACCCGCTCTGTTTGGACGTCAGTCTGAGGATGATAAGCTGAGCTAAACTTCAACTTGGTCCCCAACGCTAAATGAAGACTACCCTAGAAGCGCGCTACGAACCATCCATCTCGATCCGAGATGATAGATACTTGGAACCCGTACAGCAGAACTATTTTATCATGGTATATCTGAGTAAGGCGGTCGACGCTCCTAGTAACTTTAATGGCTACGAAGTGTGCTGACTTGGTTAGTCAATCGACGATGACCCAGATGGCATCGTTTCCCTACGGCGTCTTTGGCAATCCAACAGCAAAATCCATAGTGACATGATCCCATTTCTACTCTGGAATGGCAAGGTTCTGCATCTCTCCGTTCGGTCGCTGGTGCTCTGCTTTCACTTGCTGACAGGCCATACACTTCGACACAAAGATCGCTACGTCCCTCTTTATACCGTACCAGCGAAAGACAATACGGAGGTCCTTATACATCTTGGTACTACCAGGATGCAATAAATATTTGACATAATGCGCCTCTGATATTATCTTCTTTCTAAGTTCTGCGTCATCCGGAATGCATAGCCGTCTCTTTACTCGCAACACTTTTGACTCGTCCTCTGCAAAGGTCGGACGCTTTCCCTGTCGATATCGGCTTTCGCACCTTCTCTAGGTATGGGTCATCCTTCTGAGCAGACTTGATTCTCTCCAAGAGGCTCGGTTCCAGCCGCAGTTGTGACAGTTTTACGTCTCTAAAATGAACTCGATGTTCAATACATGTTCCTTCCAAGTCACGCAGTAGTCGATCGTTGATGCATAATGAAGCTAAGTACTTTTGGCTCAGCACATCCGCTACAAAATTTTCCTTGTCTGGCGTGTAGTCGATTGATAAGTCATTGTCTTCGATCAGTTCGAGCCATCGCCTCTGCTGTAAATTCAGTTCTTTCTGGATGAAGAGATAGCTAAGGCTTTTGTGGTCCGTATAAATCCTGCACGCTATGCCATAGAGATAGTGACGCTACAGCTTCAACGCGAACACAATTGCTGCTAGTTTTAGGTCGTGGGTGGGGTAGTTCTTCTCATACGGCTTCAACTACCGGGAAGCAAAAGATATCACCTTATCCCGCTGCATGAGCATACACCCAAAGCCCTGGCCAGAAGCATCGCTGAAGATTTGAAATCCGTTCTTCCCTTTAGGAAGAGCTAGTATCGGGGCCAAAACGAGCCGTTGTTTGATCTTCTGGAAGGAAGCTTCACAGTCTTCTGACCACTAGAATGTGATTCCTTTCTGGGTGAGGCTAGTCAACGGTGATGCAATCTTCGTGAAGTCCTTCATGAAGCGTTGGTAGTATCCTACCAAGCCTAGGAAGCTTCAAATTTTGCTAACTTATACGGGCCGTTTCCAATCAGCAACTGCCTCGACTTTCTTCGGATCGACTGCCATGCCCACGGCGGAGATGATGTGTCCAAGCAATGAGATGCTATTCAGCCAAAATTTGTACTTGCTCATCTTCGCATACAACTGATTCTCTCGAAGGGTTTGGAGTACCGTCCTCAGGTGCTCGGCATGTTGCGCTCGATCCTTCGAGTAGACGAGGATGTCGTCGATGAAGACTACTACGAATTTGTCAACTAACGGACGAAACACCCGATTCATTAAATCCATGAAGACGACAGGGGCGTTTGTCAGACCGAACGACATTACCAAAAACTCGTAGTGGCCATAACGAGTGAGGAAGGCAGACTTCGAGACATTATTTGGCTTGTCTTTGAGTTGGTGATAACCCGATCGCAGATCAATCTTTGAAAACATCGTTGCACCTTGGAGTTGGTCGAACAAATCGTCGATGCGAGGCAAGGGGTATTTGTTCCGGACGGTGGCCTTATTCAATTTTCGAGAGTCGATGTAGAGCCACATCGATCCATCCTTTTTTTTCACAAATAGCACTGGCGTACCCTATGGTGAGACACTCGGACGGATAAACCCTTTATCAAGTAATTCTTGTAGTTGTGCCTTCAGTTCTTTTAATTCTACAGGGGCCATTCTGTACGGAGCTTTCGAGATCGGCCGGGTGTCCGGGAATGTGTCGATTGTGAACATTATTTCTCAATCGGGCGGCATGCCTGGTAGCCCGTCCAGAAACACGTTTGGGAATTCTGCCACAACGTCGGTCTGACCCACATTTGCACCATCCTGTCTCCTGTCACAAACGAACGCCAAGTAGCCTTCACATCCAGAATGAAGCAGCTTTCGAGCAAAAATCGTCGAGATCACCATGCAGGTCGGCGAGGATTCGCCACACGAATAGCATAACTCGGGCACTCCAGATATACGGAAGGTGACCCACTTTTCTGTGCAGGCGATGGTAGCGTTGCAAGGACCGAGCCAATCCATACCCAGTATGATGTCGAAGTCCTTCATATCTAGAACTATCGCATCAAGATCGATCTTTTGACCCCCAATACATATGGTTCCTCTTTTGTATGCTAAATTTGTGAGTAGTGGCATGCCCGAAGGCATACTTACACTAAGATCAAGGTCTAATGATATTACAGGGAATTTGTGCTCGGCGACGAAGTTCGCCAATATAAAAGTATACAAAGCGCCTGAATCAAATAATACACGAGCAGGTACATTATTAAAATTTAATATACCTGTCAAAATAGTTAAAATAGATCAAAAGAAAAAATGTGAAAAAAAAATCTAAAATATTAATTAAATTCTACCCACCTTGAAAGAATTTCGTCTTCAAAAATAAAACTAAAGCACGGTCTATGAATATCAAAGTTGGAAGAATCAAGGATGTGATATCTTATCACGATTATCGAAACGTACGATAACATAAGATTCCAAAAACCATGATCAAAATAAGATTTTATTAGAAAATAATCAAACTGGATGCAAAATCAAGCTGTCAAATAAAAGTTCGAAACAAAGTCAAGGAAGGTGATCAAGTTATGTGGATGAGTTCTAATTTCTAATCCTATATACAGGCTCGTATCGGTACACTAACGTAACCAAGACAATATGCTCTGACCTACATGGGCCACCACTAAAACATGTAACGTCCAATCCCAAAATATCTAGGACTAGTAACGTATACATGCTAGCTGAATGTATACGAAGAATGGCCGAAATGTATAGGATCCACATATACATACATAAGCTGTAATATAAGAGTTGCAACTCATGAATAGTTACAGGCAATATTAGACCTCATCATGACAACAAATATAAGAAATGACCAATCAATTATATTAATTAAAATGTAGATAAAATATCTGCTGGTGGAGACAAATCCACAACCAAGAGACTATAGGAATAGAACAAAGTAAATGAGATAAAGAACAACAAGTCCACTGTCTAAAAGAAATATCATATGGTCTGCAAAGAAAGAGTCTAGTTCGGGTCGTATAGTTCGAGATCACGTCGATCATCTATGCCTGAAGAGATCATTGTTTTCCATAAATAAATTTACTTTATTTATTGTGTTTCTGGGAAAATTACAACTGTAGGAATCCGATCTAGAAGACGATCGCTTTATCCTTTGGACGATGCGAAGAAGAAAAGCTCTCAAAATTTTAACAGCAATTTAGATATCTATGTATCTGTACAATGAATGAGAAAAAGACCTCTATTTATAGAGTCAAAAATAACTGAAAAGATAACTGTCTTCACAGCCTGTGCATAGTTAAAAATCACGCAGGATTTAACATACGCAAGGTTATGGGCAGTTACTGGACGCGGCCTGCACCTGTTGGACACATGGCAATCATGCATGAGTCGTGTGCAAGTTACAGGACACGCGGGTGAGAGATCAGTGGCATGGCTGCCACGTACTCCAATTTGATGAAATCTACGCAGGCTTGTTGAAGACGAAATCCACACAGACTTGGGTCAGAAAGCTTCAAAATCTACGCAAACTTGGGGCAGGAAGCTTCAGAATCCACGCAGACTTGAGGCAAAAAGCTTCAAAATCCAAGCAGACTTGAGGAAGGAAACTTCAGAATCCACGCAAGCTTGAGACAGAAAGCTCAAAATACACGCAGACTTGAGGAAGGAACATAGAAATTCAAAATACACGCAGTCTTGAGTCAGTACTGCCAGCTGTCTTGATTCGACGTGCCTCGACTGACACAAAATCTTTGACATTGATTGCCTTGTCAGTCGCATTAAATGACAATAAGCTCTTTTGGTACGCCAACTTGGTGAAGGCTGAGTCTTGTTGAAGAAGATTTCGAAAGTCACGCAATAGTCGGCTGTGATCTCTCGAGTTCCGTGCATACGTGGCATACAAGGAGATATTCTTTGACTGTCGTGCTGTCAGTCATAATGATACTTTGACAAATGATGAGCTGTCTCTCAGCGTGACTTTTAAACATTGTCCTGATCAACTCAGCGTGACTTTTAGACTCTGTCCTGATCAACTCAGCGTGACTTTTAGACTTTGTCTTGATCAACTCAGCGTGACTTTTAGACTTTGTCTTGATCAACTCAGCGTGACTTTTAGACTTTGTCTTGATCAACTCAGCGTGACTATCATTTTTAAGGCCTACAAAACCCCCTTCAAAGTTTTCGAAAAATGATAAATTATTTCGAAATACTTTGAAATCGAGATGATAAAATGAATTTAGTCACGCTGAGATGACTTTAAAGAGAGATTTACTTCTAAATGATTGGACCGTTGGGATTCTGTGCAGTTAGGATCCCGTATCAAGCTCCTAAATCGAGGCAAATAATGATGTTGCCGTTTGGAATTCTTCATGAGCCTATAAATAAGCCATAAATCACTTCTTTCTTTCTTTACTTGCTTTAGAGAGAGAGAATCCACAAAAGAGAAACTTCATCTTCTCCGACTTCTTCTTCCCCTTCTCAGCAGCAATGGCTCCCAAGAAAACCGACGCTCAGGCCAAGGGAAAAGCTCCTGCGACTTCCTCGTGTGCCACCACTGACAGACTCCCTCGACGCGAAGTCACGCATCCTCCTATGCAGCGTAAGTGATGGAAGGAATACAAACTGTTGAAGATGACTTGATGAAGATGACTTTGATGAAGATGAACTCCACATAGAATTTTTAGGATTCATAAAACAAATAATGAACTTCAGAAATATATCCTCCCCTCTTTAGGGCAAAGGATATTAATAAAGTATGCCCCCTCTTTAGGGTCGGCCATACTTCACATCTTCGTGTTTACGAAGCTCTGTGTTTCACGCAAATGAGCATGGCTCTCATGACTCTGCGTAATTTTTCACATGTTGACAAAGATGTCAATATTGAATAATCCACGCAGCTTTCATGATGACTCTGCGTGATTTTTCACATATTGGCAGAAATGTCAATGTTGAATTATTCACGCAGCTTTCATGATGACTCTGCGTGATTTTTTCATATGTTGGCAGAAATGTCAATGTTGAATTATTTACGCAGCTTCTGAAAGTCATCCTCATTTGCGTGAATTAATCACCTGCGTGAATAAACCATTCAGCATATTTTGATAGTATATCTGTCTGAAGTCTGCGTGACACTGTTATTCATGCTGACAAATCTTCGCGTAATTCTGACAGTGCATCTATCTGAAATCTGCGTGATTTATAAAATTTCTATCGAACACTGAAATACATCTGACCTTGTCTTCTTTTATTTTCTGTAGTGAACATCCGAAGTGAAGAGGCAGATTATGAAGGGCACTTGAGTTTTTCATTTAAACATGATTTATCTCATGTGCACTTTCTTCAGTTTGATCTTCCAGAGGCTAGACTGTCGTTATTGGCAAATCAAGACCATACAACTTTACTCTGTCTGATGAATGGTCAACCCTTTCAGAGTCTTGATTTGGTGTCCCATAAGAAACCAGTATTTTTGTTCGGGGATGCCATAGCACAAAAATCTCAACCAAAGGGCATCAGAGAGAAGGTTTGCTTTTACTTCGAAGGTGATGTAAAATAGCCCATGTACTGGCCGAAGGTTTCCAGGGGCTTATCTATCATGAGATTCATGCATGCCAGCTATCCCAGAAAGATGTCCTGGCATTTAACAGAATATCAGCAGGCAAAGGCGAGCCGTATCATTTACAGGAAGGAGGGATTCTTCAGTTCCCCAGAGAATCATATATCCGTGTTTTGGGGTTTGAAGCCAGGATGCATACCACCCGAAGACTCATCAATATTGATGCCATTCAGAATGCCCGTTTTCATAAACAAATTCATGGCAAACAAGAATGCATTCTACCCCACCGATTCGACGCCGAGGATGAACGGCTTAATGAATCAGGAGAACGTGAGATGGAGGACTTTGGTCCATTGGGCTTTGGAGAATTTTGAGACAGAGCTGACGAAGATAAACCTTTATGACGCCATCGTCAATTCATCCTACGGCTTCAGACCTAACCCCTTTCTGTTCCTGGCTTTGGTTGAGAGGTATAACCACAGGACAGGGACATTTATGACTCCGAAAGGGGAGATGGGCTTTGCCCTTCATGTTATGGAATACATCTCACACCTGCCTTCAGGCACATTGCCGTATGAAGAGTATGTGCCTACGACAGAAGAGCTGAACTTTCTGTCGGAGAAGAACCCAGAGATGGTACATCTATTTGAAGAGATGATGTGCCATTTTGGCACATATACTCTGTATTACAAGAGTTCTAAAGATGAAGCCGGCAACCACATTCAGAAATGGATGTCCTACCTTTTCATGAACCGTGAAAAGGATGAGAAGAAGATAAACGAGAAGAGATGGTACCAAATTAGCAACTTCAAGCCTCTCTCTGAGAGTGAAATCATTTATCTGCTGGAGAAGTATGACTGCAAGGATTTCACGATCACTGAAGACTGGTATGAGTTCAAAGCTGGAACCACCTTCAGCTCGTATGTAAGACAGAGTGAAAAGATTCTGTCAAGGAACGGTTATTTGGCCGGATTCTTATCTCTTTGGTTAAGAAGATTCGTCATTCCTGGCTCCAGTTCTCTAGACAGGATACATAGAGGCGTAATTTTTGCAGCGGTATGCCTTATGTATGGTTATAAGTTAGACTTATTATCAGCGATGACCTGTAGGCTGAATGCAGGTCTTCGGAATTTTGTAACCAATATGCTATCTGATCAGAGGAGGATGACTGAAGAATTCCCAAGGATAGAGATGCCCTTCACCTATCTATATGGTTGGCTCCTCCTCCATCATGATAGTTTGATACCTCCAGGAGCAGGAGGGAGTGGCAGTCTTTTTTTGGAGAAGTACTCTGGAGAGACTTTCTGGAAGGTTCACACTCTTCCAGAATGCAGAAATATCCTGAATCGAGCGTCATATTGGTCCATTCAATGTGTCTCTCCACTACTGGGCTATGAGAGCATGCCCTTAAATATGATAGACGAAGATATGGGGAACAGGCTAGATGATGTAGCCTTTCAGTGGTTGCAGAGAATCCGGCCCTCTCATCTAGTATACCGTCATGAAGAAATGACGTATCTGGAGCCGTATCTACCGAGCCGATTTGCCAGGCAATTCGGATACGACCAACTTCACGTTGGGAATGCCACCAGTTGTCTTTCTACTTGTGGAGGGCTTATTGACGGAGCTCGGGCCTGGAGATACTTTGTGGCTAGAGACACAAAAGCTGTATTCTCTATGCCTAATCTTTTATCTAGCTCGGGGACGAAGATGCTTTACACATATGCTCGCTTCTATGTTTCGTCGAGCACCTTCAAACCGAGTTTCCATCTGAAGACTTTTGTTGCGGAGGACGACCCAGCTCCATCGAAGAGGTCGAAGAAGAAAACTGTTATTCAACAATTTCCTCCGGAACCCGAAGATGAGACAACGGAGGTTGAGCCCCTATATGAATTATTTCAGGAGGGAAATTTTCCTGATGAAGTTCTTCCTCCCATATTTGTATCCCTTTCTAAGAGGAAGAGAAGTGATGAATCTGAGACCGTCTCAAAAAAGAGTACTAAGTCTCAGACATCTAAGAAGAAGAAGAAAGGGGTCTCAGTAACTGCCACTTCATCTTTAGGTGGCATTTCAGTTGATGAAGATGACGCCGCCGATAAAGACGAAGATACCGATGAAGACGATGCTCCTTTAATAACAAGGAGGTCGAGAGGCAAGTATGTCAAGAAGTCCGTCAGCAAAATAAAGGGCAATGAACTCTTAGAAACGATTATGAGTGGAGGAGTTTTGCCAAAAATCAATGAAGCGGCTTCTACTGAGAAAATAGAGTCTGATGATGTTCACCTTCCGGCAGCTTCAACTGAACAGACTGAGGTAGAGTCTACTCGAGTTCAGGAAACGACTGCTCCGACAACAAGCGAAGTAGCTGTTGAACCCTCAGAGATGAGGATGATCCCATTTGAGCATGGAACAAAGGGCGTTATCCAGGCATTGGATGACCAGATTGAATATTCTGGAGAAGAACCAGCCCTGGCAGAAGTTACAGAACAGCCGGAAGTTCCTGAAACTCAGGTTGAAGACAACATTTCTTTGGCCAGAGGCGATGAAGACGTGCCAACGTTCGAGCCATCAGCTGCTGATGACTTGTTGAAGAATGTTTGTACAGACATCATTCTTCGAACTGATATTCCAGAGAAGACTGAACCGGCAGTCACTACTGAGCTTGCTATCATCACTGTTCCTGAGATTCATTCACCTCAAGGAATAGATGAAGATGTGAACATCATAGATTCCAGATCAGAGACTCATTCTGAAGCTGGGGATGACAAAGAATCTGAAGAAGAAGAAGAAGAAGCTGAAGAAGGAGATGATTGGCATGCTGGCACTTCTACTCCTTATGATGAAGATAAAGTCAAAGGGAACAGAATAGAACTCAGCCCCGAATCTGCTCAATCTCCGGACAATACTCCAGCACCCAGTAATTCTGGAGCTGGAAGCAGCCACATGAAGCAAGTGTCGGACACCATCATGGACCGGCTACGAGAAGACGCAAGACTCCCTCAACATATCGAATATGAACCTCAGCCTGGTAGAATTTTATTTCAAATTCTGTTTTTACTGTTTCTTTTTCTTTTAGATGCTGATTATTTTTTTCTTTGACTTATAGGAACTGCTGCAGCGATGAGAACATTCAAGCTTCTTCTTCAATGATGGCTGATGCTGATGAAGGGAGTTCACACTTGCCAACTTCTCTAGTAGCACATACTTCCGTTCCCAGGATAGAGAACATTCAAGCTTCTTCTTCAATGATGACAGCGACTCCTGGATTTGAGACTGGACTAGCAAGAACTCTGGAAATGTATTCAGAGATCATTTACTCATATCTAGATACATACTCCAGACGTTTCTTGAAGGACGAAGCTATGCCCTTCTCTGACCTTCGAACTATGGTCAAGTTCCCGCTCATGGCGTTGCGACATGCTAGTTGCGAATCTCAGTGCATCTTCTTCGAACATCTCCTGGATGAGTTGGAAATAACTATCCGAAAATACTGGGAGACTAAGAAGAAAGACATTCATTCTTTAACGGTGGCTGAGATCAGTCAATTGGAGCATGAAGCCCAGTCCCAGTAAGCTGCATTAGAAGCATTTCTTGACTCTTCTTCTGAGAAATTAGTAGAAAAAGGTGAAGAAATATTAGCTACTCGTCAGAGAGTAGAGCTTCTGGAGAAAGATAAAGCATCCAAGGCTGAAGAGCTGAAGAAGCTGAAAGAGGAGTTGGCTCGTCTCCAAGAGCAAATTGCTGTCATAGAAACAGAGCAAGCTGAGGTCATTGCTGCTTATATTTCTGAAGCTGAATGCTGTAAAACTCTTCAAAAGGAGCGAGAGCAGATGCAGACAAAGCAAATTGAAGAAGTTAACCGTCTTCAATCTGCTATTATCATTTTTGATGAACAAAATGTCACAGCCGAAGCAACAGAAAGAGTGCGCAAGACTCATGAAGATAAAATGAATGTTGTTCTTAATCGTATCAGGGAGTTAATAACTCCTAATAAATGAATCTTTTTCATTTTCACTTGTATTCAATGTTTTGATTCTGAATGAAAACAAATGAGAATTCTTGATCTGATTTTTGGTTTTGCTGTTTTGGTAATGATATAAAAATATGTTCAGAGGTAAATAATACATGACTCATTTCAATAGAATAGAATATACAAACAAACTTTGTAATTCTATCGGATGATATTAAACCAGAAATGATCTTAGTTTAATACTGATTGGAAAAAATAAAATTCAAACATAAAAATATCTTCGAACTAAATTTTTCATGATCTTTGGATTCGAGAATCAAAAGACTAGATGTCATTTTCATAAATATGATACTGACATGGATGATGAACGATGAAGAATCGTAAATGTATGTGGGATGAACGGGAAAACCGACAAATGATAAAATGAACAGATAAACCGTTAAAAATGAATTATAATGAACGGATGAACCGTCAGACATTAATGAATGGGCGAACCGTCAAATGAATGTGATAAATGAACGGATGAACCGTCAGGCATTAATGAATGGATGAACCGTCAGACATTAATGAACAGGCGAACCGTCGGATGAATGTGTCGCTTCATTATTTGAGGAACTTTTGCCTATAAATATAGCAAAAATCTGACAAGAACGAACACTTCTACTCTTCAACATAAAAATGTCGTCTGAAGAAGCATCCAAGAAGACTAAAATCGTTCCGAAAGTTCAGAAGGACACTGAAGAACGCCCTGTCGATCCAGTTCAGCTGAAGGAGGTAGAAGCAGGCGAAGGTTCGTCTGTACCCAAGCCACCACGAGATATTCTGGACTTTCTGCTTGATCCAGGAAGGACTGAAGAAGAAGAATCCATGAGGATGGCTGCTTGCAAATTCCTCGTGGGTTCCAGCAAAGAAGTTCTCAGCTCTTTTGCTGATCGCATTTTCGAGAAAGATGGCAGCGGTCCGCGTCCAAATGTAGAGAAGGATGATAGTGATCTTCCTTAATATCATGTACTATCATTCATGATTAAAATAAAATAAAATTTTATTTATAAACAAGAACTTGTCTGATGATTTACAAGTATTATATTTATACATAATACTTTTTAAGGAATTTGCCATTAATAGGCATCATAACATTTCGACCATCCAGATCTGAGAGTTGATAAGCTCCATTTGAGAAAACTCTGCTCACAACATAGGGACCTTCCCACTTTGCGTCGAATTTGCCTTTGCTCATATGAGTCATAGTCATAGGACGTCTGACTATTAGAACAAGTTCTCCTTTTTGATATGCTCGAACTCTGACTTTCTTGTTAAAAGCTCTTAAGATTCTAGCTTGATAGAATTCGATATTCTGTTGAGCATATAACCGCTTTTCATCCAGAGCTTCTAATTTCTGAAGTCGAAGACGATCATTATTCTCGGCGGTAAGTTCATTAGCGATTGCTATCCTTAAAGAAGGAATTTGAATCTCTAATGGAAGAACAGCTTCGCATCCATACACCAGAGAGAAAGGTGTACATTTAGTAGCATTACGAACTGTAGTACGGTAAGCCCACAAACACTCACCAAGTTTCTCACTCCAATTATGTTTGTTAGTAGAGACAAACTTCTTTAGGAGTTTGATGATAGTCTTATTGAAAGCTTCTGCTAATCCATTAGCTGCCGGATTATATGCAGTAGAAGCCACATTGTTGATCCGATGATCGTCACAGAATCGAGTAAACTTCTGGCTGACGAATTGTGGTCCATTATCATGAATAATGCGTCGAGGAACACCAAATCTGTAGATCATATGGTGCTTGATAAAGTTGATGACATTGGAAGTTTTGACTTCAGATAAAGGAATAGCTTCGGCCCATTTGGAGAAATAATCGGTTATTGCAAGAATAAACCGATGACCTTTTGATGACGGTGGATTGATCGGACCGATAATGTCCATGCCCCAAGCTTCGAAGGGCCATAATACTGCCGTTGAATGTAGAAATTCTGAGGGTTGATGAATAAAATCCGCATGGATTTGACAAGCTTTACACTTCTTTGCATATTCGATGGCATCTGATACCATAGTGGGCCAATAATAACCCATACGTCGAATACGATCTTGAAGTTTTGGTCCAGGCTGATGTGCTCCACAAATTCTATCATGTGCTTCGCGAATAATTTTTTGGGCCTCATCACCGGCAATACATCGAAGAAGTAAACCATCATAAGCTCGACGATATAAGATTTTTGTAGTATGATTGTAATAGAATCTGAGTGATCGTCGTCTGATAGATGCTGCCTCACTCGAATTATCTGGAAGAATATCATACAATACGAAATCTAAGAAAGTAAGTCTCCAATCTTTATCCGTATTCTGCGTCTCAGCTGAATTACTGAAGATGAATTCCATGCTAGAATCAGATGAAGATGATAATGATTTATGACTTAATTCAAATCCTCTTGTTGCATTGACATCATGAGATGTTGATTCTTCGATGTCAACTGGAAGTCCTATAGTTAGATTGTTTTCGAGATAAAATAATTCTCGATTGCAGACAACAATCATTTGTTGACAAGTAATTGGAATAGCTAACACCGCTGCAAGATTAGCAAGAGCATCAGCTTCTGTGTTACATGCTCGCCTAACATGCTCAATGAAGAACCCTTCGAATGAAGAAGCCATAGATATAGCCGATCTATAATAAGGAACCAGATCTTGATGGCGAACTTCATTAGTTCCCCTTATCTGATTGACAATGAGTTTAGAATCTCCATATGCTTCCAAATGTTGAATATTCAGATGTTTAGCGAGTGGAAGACCAATAAGCAGTGCATTGTACTCAGCAACGTTATTTGAACATGGTTGATCAAAAGAATAAGCTCTTTGGATAGCAAGACCTTTTGGCGACACAAGAACAATTCCAACCCCAGCGACAATGTCACTATTATGACCTATTCTTGAAGCTCCGTCAAAGAATAGACGCCAAGTAGGATCTTCTTCAGCAATTTGGTTTGAATCTAGGACTTCATCTGGGATTTCATCATAGAGTTTTGAATTCTCTGGAATTGAATGAGCAGCCAGAAAATTAGCTAATGCTTGTCCTTTAACTGATTTCTGAGGGATATAATGCATATCATACTAAGCAAGTAAGATTCCCCAGTTAGCCAAATGAGAATTTAAAATACTTGGTTTCTTTATCATGACTCGTATGGGATTGATCCTGGAAATGACATGAATGGTCTGGCCAATGATACAGTGTCGTGTCTTTTGGACAGCGAACATCAGGGCTAGACATTCTTTTTTGACCGATGAATATCGAGGTTCAGCTCCGGTCATAGTACGACTGAGATAGTAAATGGCTTGTTCATGACAATTTTTATTCTTTTGAGCGAGCAATACACCCAATGAATGACTCATTGCTCGGGTATATAGGAGGAACGGTACTCCTGAGACAGGAGGTACCAATACTGGAGGGCTCATCAGATATTATTTTATATCATCGAATGCTTTCTGACATTCATCATTCCAGACAAAAGAAACACCTTTCTTCATAAGTTTGTTGAATGGTCTGCAGCGTCCTAAAAGATTAGAGATGAATCTTCGGATATAAGCGATCCTTCCTTGAAATCCTCGTAGCTCTTTTAAGGTGCGTGGAGGACGCATCTCTTGGATGGCTTTGATCTTCTCGGGATCCACGTGTATACCTTTCGAGGTAATGACGAAGCCGAAAAATTTGCCACTAGAGACACCTAAGAAGGACTTAGTAGGGTTCATCTTTAATTGATGCTTACGCATTAGATCAAAAATAGTCTTCAAATCTTGGATGTGAACCTCTTTTTGTCGACTTTTGACTGCAATATCATTAATGTAGCATTCAACTATTTTCCGCAAATGTTTACGGAATATAGTGCTCATAGCTCGTTGATAGGTTGCTCCTGCATTCTTGAGACCGAATGGCATCACTGTATAACAGTATGTACCAATCGGCGTTTTGAAAGAAGTGTGTTTCTCATCATCTGGAAACATTTTAATATGATTGTACCCAGAATACCCGTCCATGATTGACATCCGTTCAAACCCACAGGTATTATCGATCATAACATCAGTAATTGGTAGAGAAAATTCGTCTTTAGGACATGCTGCATTGAGATCGCGAAAGTCTATGCATACTCTGATCTTGCCAGTCTTTTTAAGGACAGGAACTATATTAGCCACCCAATCGGGATATTGTTCCTCTCTAATAAACTCAGAAGCCATGAGTTTATTCACTTCAGCTTCAATTGCATCCATAATGTCTGGACGAAATTGTCGCTATTGTTGCTTGACCGATTTAGCATTTGGCATGATGTTGAGTTTGTGAGTTGCTATCTGTAGATCAAGTCCTGGCATATCTTCATAACTCCAAGCGAAGACATCGATGTATTCATGAATAAGTTTGATCATGTCTTGCTTATTAGTTTCTGAAAGACTTTCACTAATGAATATTGGTTTGGGGGATCCCTCTTCACCAACATCTATTTGAACAAGTTTGTCTTCAGTCGGAGGTTCTTTTTGCTCAAATCGGAACTCCTATTGATTATCTAACCTTTGGGCCCATTGTTCTGATTCGGGTGAGATTTTAAACTCGTCTTCGTTTTCATCATCTTCTTCAGAACCGTCAATGGAGACCATGTTGGAAGACAGAATATTGTAGTGGAAATCACCGATACTTGTATCAGAATCCCAAGAGGTAGTACTAGAAGAATCAGATCTTTTATCTTCGTCAGATTCGAGATCTTCATGAACAGTATTGATAAAAGGAGTAGGAGCAATAAAACCCAATCCGTATTTTGTCCTCCCATATTTCAGAGGAGGAATCCGAACAGGCATTCTTCTTCCTCTTTCATTACTAAGGCCAGTTCTAAAGTCATACCCCATATTCTTAATAATGTCTTTAGATTGCTGACTATAACGACGTAGTTGTAGCCTTCCAGTATCATCATTTTTGTCATCATCTTCTAAATCAGGAGGATTCTGGGGCCCTTTGTAGAAAAATATTGGAAAGTCTCCTGGCTTTCTACTAGGAACTAGAAAGTACGAAGTTTGTACTGATTCTAGGGATACATCTGTATAAAAAGTCTGTACAACTCCTATGGTTATTGTTCTCAAGTCATCTAACAAATGCAAATAACTATGAACATGATTACACACATCAATATACTGCAAAGATGGAGACTTTTCATTAAATTTAAAAGCAGCAGTATTTACATTGGGAGAAGGCTGAGCCTTAGAAATCTTAGCCAAATCAATGACTAAAGGGGGAGAATAAGAACGAGAAGGAGTTTTGTTTCGATTAAGATCGATAACAAATGGCTCAGAAGAGGTGAGCTCCCTTGAAGCCTGAGATGGAAGAGTAGTCCGCACTCCAACAGGGATTACCAGAGTATCCTGTTTTATATGTGAAGATACAAGAACTGTATTACGCCCACTGACAGGAATGATCAGTGTATCTTGAGTAGACGACTGAGGTAATGGAGAGATCTGTCCGCTCACTGGAATAATAAAAGAACTTTCTCCAGAGGATTTAGGAGATTGTTGCTGAGTAGTTCGACCTTTAACAGGAATTATCAAGGTCTCACTTTGCGGATCCTCTTTATCCATAGCTTGTATCACCCTTGTATACTCTTCTTTGTATATCCGGGAATCATTGAAATAAGCTTCAACCCCATGGAAAAGATTTATATCAGCAACTTCCTTTTGTACTCTTCTATTGCTGTCAATGTATTTAAAATACTGATGAAGAGTAGAAGGCACCACATTATTTTCATTAAGAAAGGGCCTCCCCAGAAGAAGATTATAAGATCCCACGATCTCGATCACATAGAAAGTGACTTTGGATCTGAAATCGCCTATCTGAAGTTTCAGATGAATTTTTCCCAAAGGCTCGCTTCGGCTTTGATTGAATCCCAGGATAGTAGTAACCGTCTTGGAAAGCTTGTGAAGAAGGATTTTTAGTTCATCCAACAGACTCTTTGGCATTATACTTATAGCAGACCCGAGATCAATGAGGATACGATCTATCTTCATCGTATCGATATAACCGGTGTAGTAGAGAGGCCGATCATGTCGATTATCCTCCAGTAGCATATCATCTTGTGTAAAGGTAATATTTGGGATAATCTCCAATACACTGTTGCAATGTAAACAAGTGGCAGGTTCTTCGTCTGGCTTCCTTAATTATGCAAGACAAGAGTCAGCCTGAAGAAGTGCTTCACTTAACGTCTCCCGAGTCTCTTTAGAAAGACGTAGAAGTTCAAAGAGGGACATTCTAGCTGGAGTATTAGCAAGTTGAGCTAGAATGTCGAAGTTATAAGGCTTCTGAAGCCCAAGAGGAGGGGACTTCTTGATTGGCTTATCAAATCGAGCCTGTTATTTGCCTTTCTCAAAAGCTGTAGGCTTGGAAGGAGTAGGTTCAGCCGGTGCAGTTGAAGGAACAGGTACAGTGGATGATTCTTCCTCAAGAGGAACATCAGGAGCATCTTTGTCAGCAGGAGGGATATCAGGAGTATCCTTAGGATTCTTGGAATAATCCTTTAGATAAGGTTTCCCCGTTCTAGTAGCACCAGCAAGTGCTTCTTCCTTATCTTTCGGCTCTGTGTCGGGAGTAGATCCGAAAGAAGTCATATGACATGATTTAGTTTTTCCAGCCTTCTTAGATTTTCGAGAAGTAGTCTTTTGAAGAGAAGGAGATTCAAAATCTTCTACCAGATCAGGATGAATCCATATAATTTCTCCTGTATCCATAGTGATTGGTACTAATCCTTCAGACTGTGGAGGAGGAATATTCACTATTTCAAGAGTTGCCTTGGGAATAGGAACGATCCGCTTTCAAGGAGTTGAGGAGGGAAATCTCCGAATTACATAGAGACGACGTTGGAGGTAACGGTCTTCTCTTTCGGAGTAAGAGAGATAGCTCCAGATTTAATTATTTCTTGGATCTTTCCCTTCAGTACATAACATGTACGAATTGTGTGACCCAACATTCTATGGTATGGACAGTATTTAGGATGATCCGTCTTACCAGCTTCATCAGGTTTCTTGATTTCAGGTAATTATATTTTATTACCTTTCAGCAGACATTCAAAGATACCAAGGACATCATCGTCATCAAAAGAGTATTCTTCTTTGGGGCGAGGTGCTCTTGGTTGTTGAGTTGTAGAGGCAGAAGGAGTTTGAACAGTCGATGCATCTTTACTCTGAAGATTAACTTCAAGGGTTTCTTTTCCTTTGCGAGTATTGGATTTAGCATTATTGTTAGTACTTTGACCTGTTTCTTTGGGAGTCATCTGCACTCCTAAACCTTTAAACGTTTCAGCACTAATTTCTGCGGCCTTGGCACAAACTATGAAGGAAGGCCAATCTTGAAATTGAATAGATCCTGTCCACATGCTGATAATTGGTAACAAATTTGATTTACATGTGTCAATGGTAACAGCATCAGGAGTTCCAAGAGGCATCTTCAAAGCTTCTCTTCGAAACCGTTCAATAAATTCCTTTGTAGTTTCATTATTTTTCTGCTTGATTCTTATAAGAGCAGACATAGTCATGTCATTTAGCCCTTCATAGAACCGTTCAAGAAACGTTTGTTTGAAACCGGCAAATGAGGTAATACACCCATCCGGGAGACTTCTATACCATTCATAAGCCGTTCCTTTGAGACATCCGACAAACACCCGAGTAAGAAGGACGTCACTTGGTTGCAGCTGGTCAGTCATCACTTCAAAGTGATTAATAAATTGACTCGGAGAAGTAGTTCCATCATAGAATGAGATAGTAGGAGGCTTGTATTTAAGAGGATACGATACTTGTTTCCATTCTATTGGATAAGGTTGCTTGATGCCTAACCTTTGTAAACCATCCTTCTGTTTGAATGCCTCAAATTGAGTTCGGAGATTCCTCAATTCTTCAGTAACAACTCCGGAGGATTGTGGAGTTGTAGCTTGTAGAGAAAAGTTGGGAGGAGGAACAGCATTATAAGCACTACCCCCAGCTCCCGAGTGACTAGGAACTGGTTGAGCTTGTCCAGGAGTATTGGATTGTACTGCTGGAAGAACATGTACTGGACTTACACCAGTGTCAATTGGTATGGCGTCTGGTACAGTCTATCGATTTTGTAGCTGGGTTGCCATGAGTTCATACATTGACTTTATAGTGTCAGCCATAGACTTCATTTGCTGTTCCAAAGAAGCAATTTTTTGTTCTTGAGGAGTCAAGAAAGAAGAAGGTTCATCAGTATTCCTATCAACCATATAAGTCGTGATTGTACGAAGGATTGTTGATGAATTGGTGGATGTTGTCTGTTCTGAATCATTACTTTGTGTATCAAAGTCATTTATAGGAGAACTACCCCCAGTAGGAAGAGGTGGGAAGTTAGATTCTCCAAAAAATTCAGAATAATCTTCAGAAACCGAAGTTCTTTGACTAGAAGCCAGGACTCTTGCTCTGGTGCCTCTGTATACTCCATCTGGACTATCAGTTCTACCCCCAGTATCTCGAGAGGTCATGTTGACAGAAGCAAACAGAGGTTCATTTCATCAGGCATAGGTTCACACTGAATCTGATTGAAGACAGATTGTCGTTTAGTTTGACATCTGCATTGCATTATGACTCTTGGCTGAAAGTCACATTCATCATCAGTATGATCCATTGATTGACATCTGCATTAAATTATGACTCTTGGCTGGAAGTCACATTCAGCATGGTCAAGATCCATTGACACAGAATTATTCCTTCTCTTCTGTTGAAAGTATTCTCGTAAATCTGTCTGTGAAGATTGAGGTACATCAGAGAACATTTTTTGTGTATTTTTAGGAATATATTTTCGGTTCTTGGGTCTTGATGGCACTTGATTATATAGAGAGTGATTAATCTGAGCCATATAATTTCTAGCATACTCTGCATCTGGATCTCTTGCTTTTGTTCCCGATTGGTATGGTTTTTTGACACCAGAAGTATTTTCCAAACGGGTTTGATTAAGTTTTGTTCTTAGATCAGTTGGAGGTAACACATTGGTTTTTGAAACTTAGAGTTTTCCTTCCATTGATCTGGATATTTGCAGAGAAGGAAGAATTGAACCACCCCCTTGATTAGGAGTTGGTAACAGACCCTCTTTTATAGACAAATTTTGTGCCCAATTCGAAGAAGTCGTAGAAGAAGACATTAAGGAATGTTTCTTCTTAGACTTATTCAAGTTTTGAGACATAGAATGTCCAGAAGGAAGAGTAGTCAAAAGACCATCTCCTTTTCTTTGACTAACAAAATTGTCAGTCAAAGCTGTTCCTGAAGTAAACACTACAGGAGCAGAAGAAACAACTAAAGAGTTATTTCTTTTCGAAGGGACTTTGTGTGGAGGAGTTCTAGCAAGACCACCCCCAGTTCTAATAGAACTTGGCAAAGAAGAAGAGATAGCTAAAGAGCTATTCTTCTCTGAATATGCTGGTGACAATTTGGCTAAGGAGCCAGTATTGTCAGCGTATAAAGTCTTGGCTAAAGAGCCAGATTTTGGTACGCACACTGAGTCAGAAGGAATTGACTTGGAAATACACGCTGGAACAGTTTTGGCTAAGGAGCCAGTGTTGTTAGCGTGACTTTTGAATTTAGAAATACACGCTGGAACAGATTTAGCTGAGGAGCCAGATCTGTCAGCGTGACTATTGGGATTGAGATTACACGCTGAAACAGGCTTGGCTAAGGAGCCAGTGCTGCCAGCATGACTTTTGACTTTGAGATTGCACGCTGGAACAGGCTTGGCTAATGAGCCAGTGCTGTCAGCGTGACTTTTGACTGCTGTCGTCTTCGAGCACACAAGAGTGTGCGTGCTTGCAGTAGAGTCCTTGCCAGTGTTAGAAGTAGACACTGTGGCAGAAACTTCACCATTGGTTGCCAACAGATTCTTAGGGACGTAGACAGATCATCCCTTCGACTTGGCAGTGGTGATGGAGGCTGAAGTGGGCTTGCCACCCTTAGCCCGCTGTATTTCTTCGTAGGCGAGTTGATCGAATTGGATCGATATCACCTTCTTCGTCGAGCCGACTGACGAAGTGTCGCATTGAGTTGTTGCCATCTCAGAAGAGGATATGGTTTTCCCCAGCAGAGTCGCCAATTTGTTTTCCATAAATAAATTCACTTTATTTATTGTGTTTCTGGAAAAATTACAACTGTAGGAATCCGATCTAGAAGACGATCGCTTTATCCCTTGGACGATGCGAAGAAGAAAAGCTCTCAAAATTTCAACAGCAATTTAGATATCTATGTATCTGTACAATGAATGAGAAAAAGAACTCTATTTATAGAGACAAAAATAACTGAAAAGATAACTGTCTTCACAGCCTGTGTATAGTTAAAAATCACGCAGGATTTAACATACGCAAGGTTTTGAGCAGTTACTGGACGCGGCCTGTAACTGTTGGACACATGGCAATCATGTATGAGTCGTGTGCAAGTTATAGGACACGTGGGTGAGAGATCAGTGGCATAGCTGCCACGTACTCCAATTTGATGAAATCCACGCAGGCTTGTTGAAGACGAAATCCACGCAGACTTGGGTCAGAAAGCTTCAAAATCCACGCAAACTTGGGGCAGGAAGCTTCAGAATCCACGCAGACTTGAGGCAAAAAGCTTCAAAATCTACGCAGACTTGAGGAAGGAAACTTCAGAATCCACGCAAGCTTGAGACAGAAAGCTTAAAATACACGCAGACTTGAGGAAGGAACATAAAAATTCAAAATACACGCAGTCTTGAGTCAGTACTGCCAGCTGTCTTGATTCGACGTGCCTCGACTGACACAAAATCTCTGACATTGATTGCCTTATCAGTCGTATTAAATGACAATAATCTCTTTTGGTACGCCAACTTGGTGAAGGCTGAGTCTTGTTGAAGAAGATTTCGAAAGTCACGCAATAGTCGGCTGTGATCTCTCGAGTTCCGTGCATACGTGGCATACAAGGAGATATTCTTTGACTGTTGTGCTGTCAGTCATAATGACACTCTGACAAATAATGAGCTGTCTCTCAGCGTGACTTTTAAACATTGTCCCGATCAACTCAGCGTGACTTTTAGACTCTGTCCTGATCAACTCAGCGTGATTTTTAGACTTTGTCTTGATCAACTCAGCGTAACTTTTAGACTTTGTCTTGATCAACTCAGCGTGACTTTTAAACTTTGTCTTGATCAACTCAGCGTGACTATCATTTTTAAGGCCTACACCCCCCCCTCCCTCAACCACCCCAATGCTTAACATCCTTTCGTAGAATGTTTGAGGGCTGGCCAATAAAGCCACCTTGAGGAGAACAACCAGCCTCAAAAAAATCTACCGGATCGACATATTAGTTATCATCGAACCCAAAATCCCCAAAAGAAAACTCAAATCCATCCTGCTTCAACTCGGCTTCCAGTCCGCTGTCGCCGGGTGCCATTGTTGGCCTATTGGTCATAGTCAAACCTGATGTTAATAATTAATCAAACTCTGTCTCGATATACGAAACAACTCAGATATTTACTCCAGACGTTTTGGACAGTTGGACACTGAACAAGATTGGATATCTATTCAGTTCAAGACCGAAGCTATATTTGCTACTCGAGACTGTATTTCTTTATGTAATATAATTTTTACTTTTATTGAGTCTAGGAATACATTGTACACCAACTTGTACTGGCAAATAGGCTATCCATAATCATTTTCAAAAAATGACCTATGTTTTGAAAAACATCTCCTATTTACAAAAGCTTCTGAAGGATTTCAAAAAGCCAAAAATTATTTTCTTAAAATATTCCTGACCAACCCTGACAGAACTCGACTAAAAGATCGGCCAGAGTTCGGCCATAGTGAACGTTATACGAATATTGGATTTTTGAACTTTGTTTTCCTTCAGTTACAGATTGTTACATAGAGTTCTGTATGAATTCTGCCCGAATTCTGCCAGAGTTCTGCCTTTGGAAAAACTATAAATAGAGAGGAATTCTGATCATTTCAAATCACCGATTCACTTTCATCTCTTCTGTTCTAAAGCTTACGTTTCTTCCAAAGAGTTTTCTAAAAAGCTTCCATTTTTATATCCCAAGCCAGTTATAATTCTCTAGTCAATTTGCAGGTACGGTACGGTCTTGAAGATTTCAGAGAAATTGTAATCAGAGGCTTGATTGAAGAAAGACTCTTCAAAACTGAATTTGGTCGAGTTCTTCATATCAAAGCTCGCGTCTGTAGAAGATGCAAGGACTTCGTATGAAAACTTGCAGGATTTTTTAATAGTGGATTCAACTGGAAGCTAGAGTTCTTCCGACTGGACTAGTCCTCACAAGAGGGAAACTAGTATAAATCGTTGTGTTTGCGTTTGTCTTCTGATCTATTTTCTTTACAGTTATTACTTTATGATTTTTGATATTATTTTTGTGATCTAACTGCAAACAAGCTTTTAATTAGCAATATTTTGCTGCCTACCCTATTCACTCCCCTTCCTTCTAGAGTATTGTGCTTTATGACTTTGTTCCTACAATTGGTATAAGAGCGGGTTATACAGGTAAAGCAAGGTAAAACTGCGGATCACAGCATTACACATGGCAACTATGAAATTCATAAGTGAAGGCCAATCCACAAACAGACCTCCACTATTTGACGGTACAAACTATGCTTATTAGAAAACACGGATGAGTTTCTTCTTAAAATCTCTTGATTTTGACTTATGGTCTATAGTTATTGACGTATATGAAAAGCCTCCTCGTATTACTGTTAAGAGACTTTTAGTTGATAAACCCCAAGATAAATATACTGAGGATGAAGGAAAAAGGCCAGTCTTGACGCACATACTATTAACGCTTTATTTTTTTTTGCTTTAGACAGAACTGAGTTTAACAGGGTGTCGACTTGCACAACATCAAATGAAGTGTAAAAACTTCTTGAAGTAACCCATGAAGGAACAACACAAGTCATGGAGTCAAAGATCAGCAGACTTACTAAAGAGTATGAGGCATTGAAGATGAAGCCAAATGAATCCGTCACTCTGATGTTTACGAGATTCTTGGATATTGTAAATCCTTTTGTCTTCATTAGGCAAAGAATACAGTAAGCATGAGAAGATTCGCAAACTTCTACGAGCTCTCATAAAAAACTGGATTCCAAAGGCTACAACAATCATTGAAGGAAACGACCTCTCAACAATGTCTCTGAAAACACACATGGGTAAGCTACTCACTCACGAGTTGGAACTTTAAGACTTTGAAGATGCTACACCAAAGGAGAAGTAAAAGAAGTAGATCGCTCTCAAGGCTCAACATAGAAGAACTGTCGAAGATGATTCTGACGACAGCGACTCTGACTCTGAAGATCAAGCTCTTCTGGTAAAAAAATTCAAGAAGTTTATGAGATTCAACAGAAGAACAAAAGACAACAACATCAACAACAATGAGGAAGATCCTATTTGCTACGGATGTAAGAAGAAAGGACATATGAAGAAAGATTGTCCAACAGCATCATCATCAACAAGAAAAAGTAGCAAATAGACAAAGACTACCTGAAGAGATCTACATCAAGGAAGTACGCCAATACAAGCATATGGCATGAGAGCGAAGCCAGCGACTCAGAAGACGAACAATCGGATGATGCTGCAAATGTATGCTTGATGGCTTGCGATCAGGTAACTACTAATCCTCTGTTTGATCCTTATGATGATTTCACCTTTTAGCAACTAGGAGAGACTTTCAGTGACCTGTTAATTCACTACAGGAAACTGCGTAGTAAATATGAAACCTCTAAGAAGGTACTTAAAGAGTATAAATGTGAGATAGGAAGACTTACCGACCAACTAACTGATGTTAGAAATAATGATTCTTCTATTGAGTCTGGTGAGCTTTCTTCTATTAAGCTATTGTTACACGAGACTATCAAGTTATCCGAAGAAAAAGACCAAACTATAATCCAGCTAAAGAAGACCTATCTAAGGAGAGAGAATCTCCAATGGCACGAGTCAGAATGAAAACACTTACATCTGAATATACTAGATTATATGACACCTCCAAAAAGTTGGAAATTAGTTTAGAAAAACGGCCTAAAGTTGCTGCTTCCTATTCTAACACGTTTCAATTACCGAATCATCAGAACACACCCAAACCAAACACTGTCAGACCAAACCATACCAAACCAATGCCCAAGAAGACTAATAGGCATGCATTTTTCTATACTAGAAAACTAAAATCTACAAATTATGTACCTCACACTACTTTCAACACTCAACATGCAAAATATCATTATTGTGGCCTCATTGGTCATATATCCTCTGCATGTAGAATTAGAAAGTTAGTAGATTTAAATGTTTATGCATGGATACGAAAGACTAACATGTCAGGACCCTACAAGAAATGGGTACCTAGAGTTTCATCTGCAAACTATTTTGTAGGTGGAACGTCCTTCATATGCTAGAAGCAAATGGATCCTCGACAGCGGTTACTCACGGCACATGACCGATGATGCATCATTATTCGCAACACTGTCGAAGAAGAATAAAGAATGATATGTCTACTTCGGTAATAATTTAATAGGGTACATAATCGGTATCGGTGACATTGGTAAGGCTCCCTATCCTGTGACTAAAGATGTCTGTCTAGCTACCGAGTTAAAACATAATCTGCTCAGCATAAGCCATTTAGCTAATCACGGTTATGGCATTAATTTCATCAAATATAAATGTACTATAGTTGATAGCTCAACTGGTAGTACTATCATTGAAGGTATCAGGGAAGATAATATATATGTTTTCTATCTGTTAAAAGATGCTAAAAAAGCATATAGATGCTTGATGGCCAAAAGCATTGAGAGTCAACTATGGCATATGAGACTTGGTCATGTAAATATGGACACAATTTCAAAACTATCCACAAAAAAGTTGGTATGCAGCTTACCCGACATATCTTTCAAGAAGGATACGTTATGTAGCGAATGTGAAAAGAACAAAGCTACCCGATCTACCTTTAAGTCTAAGAACGCTGTAAGTACCACTAGACCTCTACAATTGTTGCATATGGACTTATTTGGACCTAATAGAATTGCTAGTCTAGGTGGTAAGTTATCTGCATTTGTCATTGTAGATAATTTCTCTAGATATACATGGGTATATTTTTTTTGCACGCAAGAACGATGCTTTGTCAGAATTCGTCACCTTTTGTAAGAAAGTACAGAATGAAAAAGGTTTCATGATTACTCGCATTCATAGTGATCATGGCGGCGAATTTGAGAATGCAAAGTTTAAGCAATTCTGTGATACACACGATTATTTGCATGAGTTTTCCTGCCCTAGAACTCCACAACAAAATGGAGTTGTGGAACGTAAGAACAGGACTCTATCTGAAATGGCTAGAGTAATGTTGAACCAGTTTAGTCTACCTAAATACTTTTGGGCTGAAGATGTCAATACAGCGTGCTATATTCTCAATAGGTTTCTGATTCGACCTATATCAAAGAAGACTCCCTACAAGTTATAGTTTGATAGAACACCCACTATTTTATATTTCAAGATATTTGGTTGTAAATGCTTTATTCTTAATACTAAAGACAAATTGAGTAAATTTGATGAAAAGGCAGATGAAGGTATCTTTTTAGGTTATGCGACAAAGAGCAAATGGTACAGAGTCTTCAATAAGAGAACCATGATCATCGAAGAATCAATCAATGTCAAGTTTGATGAACTAAATCAACATTCAGACGATGACGATAATGAAGACATGAGTACACCAAGTACAGCTACTGCAAAACCTTCCTACAAAGATATAGAACTTTCACACCAAGCACTAGCTAAGTCTTCAAACAAAGAAGCTGGAACCAAAAATCCTGAGGATATGCCAAAAGAGATGAGATTCTTGGCAGATCATCCAAAGGACTTGGTAATTGGTGAGATTACCAAGGGTGTAAGTACTCGTTCCTCTAATAAAAATATAGCTTCTTGTGTTGCTTTTATTTCACAGCTTGAACCCGAAAACATTGAAGAAGCATGTAGTGATAATTTTTAGTTAGATGCTATGCAAGAAGAATTAAACCAATTCGAACGGAATCAAGTTTGGGAACTTGTTCTCAAGCCCATTGATCATCCGGTCATTGGCACCCATTGGGTATTCCGAAACAAACTGAACAAAAATGGTTAAGTGACTCGTAATAAGGCTCGACTCATAGCTCAAGGATACAATCAAAAAGAAGGTATCGACTACGATGAGACTTATGTCCCAGTTGCGAGTTTAGAATCCATTCGCATGTTATGTGCGTTTCCATGTTTTCATAATTTTAAATTATTTTAAATGGATGTTAAAAGCGTATTTTTGAATGGTTTTATAAAAAAAGAAGTTTTTGTAGCTCAACCTCCAGGTTTTACTTATTTCAAAAATCTTGATTATGTTTTCAAGTTGAAGAAAGCCTTATACGACTTGAAACAAGCCCCTCGTGCTAGGTACGATTGTCTAAGCTTTTTTCTTCTTGATAACGGTTTTTTCAAAGGGAAAGGTTGACACTATACTGTTTATAAAATCATTGAATAACAATCTTCTTTTGATTCAAATATATGTAGATGATATTATTTTTGGATCCACTGATGAATCTCTTTGTCAAGAATTTTCAAAATGTATACAGAATGAGTTTGAGATGAGCATGATGGGAGACCTAAAATTCTTTCTCGGACTATAAATCAAACAAACCAACACTGGAACGTTCACAAATCAAGCAAAGTACACAAAAGATTTATTAAAAAAGTTTGACCTGGAAGCAGTCAAACCTCTTAGCGCTCCAATGACGACTTCAACCAAGCTTGATATTGATGAACAAGGCAAACCCGTCGACATACGTAAGTATCGAGGTATGATCGGTAGCTTACTGTACTTAACTGCTAGTCGGCTAGAGATTATGTTTAGTGTTTGCTTGTGTGCACATTTTTAAGCCAATCCTAAGGAATCATATCTATGCGCAGTTAAGTGTATCTTCCGATACCTTAAGGGTACTTCTTCTGTCGGCTTATGGTATCCTAAAACCATATCATTTGACCAAACCGGTTATTCTGATGCCGATTTTGCCGGATACAAAGTGGATAGAAAAAGTACCAGCGGCACATGTCATTTCCTAGGAAAAGCCCTAGTCTCTTGGTTTAGCAAGAAGCAAAATTTTGTCGTATTATCAACAACCGAGGCTGAGTATATCGCCGCAGGACGTTGTTGTGCACAAATTTTGTGGATGAAGCAAACTTTAGAAGATATTGGATTGCATTTCACACACATACCCATTTCTGTGATAACACTAGTTCTATTAATTTGACTAAGAATCCAGTATGTCACTCTCGTACTAAGCATATCGAGATTCGACATCATTTTTTAATAGATCATCAACAAATGGAGATATAGACCTTGTATACATAGACACACATAATCAATTGGCTGATATTTTCACAAAATCTCTAGTGGAAGATCGTTTCAATTATTTTCGTCGAGAATTAGGAATTTTAGATGTCAATATTATTAATTAATGTTGTTTTATTGATTAATTTATTCAATACTCAATAACTGTTTTCGAGACAAGCCTACAAAGCGTATGTCTGTCACTACGACTACGGTCGAAGCGAAGCGGTATTTAATTGTTCCCCGGTGAACTCCCGTTAGCTGGGATAGTACTTCTACAGCTAATCTGAAACAGACGCTGAGTAACGAAAGTTAATTTATAAAATAATATTAATTATATTATTTGAAGTTTAAAATTACTAAAATTTGAATTAAATATTTGAAATGAGTTGATAAAAGGGATGTGGCCCACAATTTTTTTTTAAAAAAAACCCAGAAGAACCCTAGGCAAATTCGGCCCGAGTTCGGTCCGAATTTGGCCAGAGTTCTATTGGTATTGTAAGTTTTTATGTCAGAACCCGAGGCCTTCTCCTCTTCATCTCTTCTAAATTATTTTATTACAGCAGCAGCAGCAGCCGAAGAACCCCCAAACCCTCTACTCCTTTTTTTCCATGCTATGTGGAGAGATCCATCCAAAATTTGGATTCGTGCAAAGAATTGCGTCCTCTACAACATACTTGATTCTCGAAAGGTATAACTCCTTCTTTCCTCCACTTTCAAATTCTTAGGGTTACCTTGTTTTGGAAAAGAATACCTAAGGGATTCAATCCTTCAAAGAGAAAGAAGACTAATGCCAGTGAAGAGGCATCGTCTTCCGATCCGAACATGGATTCACTCTTTTCCCCGGTCCAATTGGGTGACAGTGTGTCTGATGAGTTTTACTTCAAAAATCATGACCAAGCTTTGCTATGGTATGCCGACTTTGCTATGCGTACAATATGCACAGGCGCTCCGATCAAATGGACTGTATTTCCTGATCATCGTCCTTTGTTTGAGGCATTAGGGTTATACCGCCTCATTACCTAATAATTTTCTATAGCTACTAATGCCCTTAGACTATTCTATTGTAACTTTGTGTTAGACACTTTTACCATAAGAACTCGTATTGGCGGCATTGATATCGAGTTCGATGATGTATTGCTAGCAGAAATCCTTGGTATTCCAAACGAAGCTGCCCCATTCGATGACATCACCGACTTCGACTTTCCCGAGGGTACGACTCTTGTTAGTTTCAAGAATGAGCTTTGTGCGCCAGCACGTACTCGTCTTGGAAAGTTTAAGGCCAATAACTTAAACTTGTTTAGTATGAGTTACATCGCATCATCTAATCCACTATTCTTTCGAAATCCATTTCAAAAGATGATGTCACTGTACTAGAACTCTCTGCCCTCTATCACATTCTTAAGGGGATTCCTTTTTCTGCCCAACAGACTATCATCAAGATGATGGGAAGATGTCGCGAAATAAAACGCAATCTCTCTTATGCGATGCTTATCCCTCGCATCTTTCAGCATTTTGATATTGACTTATCCACTTGCGCTCTGGACCCTGAGCCCAAGTTTCTTAAGCTTTCTCGTCGTAGCATTACCACTACTCCTACACCTCCTGTACCTGCTCTTTCTGCACCTGCTTCTCCTCAGACCTACCCTATGACTTTTGAGGGTATCCATCAGCACCTCCCGGATTTACAGACTTTCTTTGTTGACACTTCCCGGGAACATGAGTTCCATGATGTAACTCAGTTCTAGGCTATTGCCAACGCGTTTGTCGATCTCCGATTTGCTCAAACGGGTCATTCTGCTAGATCTCTTCCTAGAGACCCTACTGTATCCGGTTACCGCATTGAGGATGAGGCAGTCTATTTTTTGTTTCAGCCAGGGAAAGCTTATGATAGGTACCATAGTTCTGGTGCTACTCCACACACCTCTGGAGCTGGCACATCTGTAGTTGGTCCACCCGGACATGGCGGACATGCTGGCACTGCAGATAATGATGATGACGATAAGGATGATATGTGATTTTAGACATTCTTGTCTAGTTGTCGTACTATTGAGACTGATGTTATTGTCTTTGTTGACTTGGAAATGCTCGACATTCCACGCTAGTATCAGTACACTTATTAGTTATGTGGTTGTAATTTCTTTTGTTATTTTTGTCTGATAAACATGTTATATGCTTTCCTTAGCATATTTTCATTCAGTATAGAATTATTCAGTATTTCTCATAGCATTATCTTTTATTATGCTTCCATTTATAATGCTTGTGATATATTTTCTGCTTATAACATTTTTTTACTATCTGTAACATTTATACCAAGCATGTGTTACATTTTTTTTATATATCTATATTTTGTGTTTCTTTACTGATTATTACTTCTGTATATATTGCGGGGGAGGTTTCTCTTTTGCAACTATTTTGCTAAGTGACAACGGGAGAGAAATAAGATCTAATATCTTCGTTCTGTAAGAATACAAGATATGAACAATCTACAGAAACATTTTTTTGGTACATTATATCGGTACAATTTGTTTTGATAAAGACCAAATATGTTATATCGGTCAAGGTTTGTCAATTATCAAAATAGGGGAGATTGTTGGCCCATTGGTCATGGTCAAACCTGATTTTAATAATTGATCAAACTCTGTCTCGATATACGAAACAACTCAGATGTTTACTCAAGATATTTTGGACACTTGGACACTGATCAAGATTGGATATCTACTCAGTTCAAGACCGAAGCTATGTTTTCCACTCGAGACTGTATTTCTTTATGTATTATAATTTTTACTTTTATTGAGTCTAGAAATACATTGTACACCAAGTCGTACTCGCAAATAGGCTATCCAAAATCATTTTCAAAAAATGATCTATGTTTTGAAAAATATTTCATATTTACAAAAGCTTCTGAAGGATTTCAAAAAGCCCAAAAATATTTTCTTTAATTATTCCTGACCAACCCTGACAGAACTCGGCCAGAGTGAACGTTATGTGAACGTTGGATTTTTGAACTTGGTTTCCCTTCAGTTGCGGATTGTTACATAGAGTTCTATCCGAATTCTGCCAGAGTTCTACCTTTAGAAAAACTATAAATAGAGAAGAATTCTGATCATTTCAAATCACCAATTCACTTTCATCTATTCTCTTCTAAAGCTTACGTTTCTTTCAAAGAGTTTTCTAAAAAGCTTTCTTTTTCAAATCCCAAGCCAGCTACAATTCTCTAGTCAATTTGTCGGTACGACACGGTCTAAAAGATTTTAGAGAAATTGTAATAAGAGGCTTGATTGAAAAAGGCTGTTCAAAACTGTAGAAGTTGCAAGGACTTCGTATAAAAACTTGTAGGATTTTCCAATAGTGGATTCAACTGGAAGCTAGAGTTCTTCCGACTGGACTAGTCATCACAAGAGGGAAACCAGTATAAATCGCTGTGTTTGCGTTTGTCTTCTGATCTCTTTACTTTACAGTTATTAATTTATGATTATTGATATTATTTCAGTGATCTAACTGCTAACAAGTTTTTAATTAGCAATATTTCGCGGCCTACTCTATTCACCCGTCTCTAGAGTATTCTGCTTTATGACTTCGTTCCTACAGCCATGATATCTGGATCCTCTTCACCTCTGAATATAAATTCGGAATCGTCTACGACTCAGAACAGGCACCATCTTGCTGGATAGAACACCCCCTTCTATCGTCTCGATCCCTCCTCTTCGCCGTGTACGGCAGCTGTGACGTCGCCGAACGCAAGTTGCTCTGGAAAACCCTGATTACCACCCACCTCAACCTTAGCAACCTCTCGTGGCTCTGTATTGGCGACTTCAACACGATCTCACACAGAGAGGAGAAGTCGGGAGGGCGACCTTCCCACCAGTCGGCCATGAATAACTTCAACACCTTCATCTTCAACTCCCACTTGTCCCCCCTTCTGTTCTCTGACAACGCTTTCACCTAGTGAAACATGCAGGATGGCGCTCGAAGATAATACTCCTATCTGGATAGAGCCCGGGTCAACGTCCGCTGGTCCGATCAGGAGCTCATCTCTAACCTCTCTCACCATAACACCACCGAATCGGATCACTCCTCGCTCCTAGTCGAGATCAATAACAACTCCAGCTCCATTAAAAAATCCTTCCGCTTCCTCGCATTCTGGAGGCATCACCCGCAATTTCGCAACATCATGGCCTCTGCTTGGAGCTCGACGAGCAACCCTGACCCCCTCGTGTGCGTGGCAGCTAAGCTTAAAGCCACCAGTAGTGCCCTTTCTTCCTGAAGCAAGCTCGCGTTTGGGAACATTTTCCAAGCGATCAAGACGGCAGAGGATGACGTCAATCGCATTAAGATCTTCCATGCCTCGAATAGATCCCTAGAGGCCCGCTCCGCTCTAAACCTCACCAAAGCTCTCCTCATGTCTCGGCTGAAGGTCAAGGTAGAATTCTGGAAATAAAAAGCAAGATTGACCAAGGACGCCGATGGTGAAAAGCATTCTGTCTTCTTTCATGATTGCATCAAAGTACGCCGTCATCAACTTAATCTGTACCAAATCTCCGACGACAACGACATCTTAATCAAATAACAACAAAACATCCAGGTGGCAGCCGCTAACTTCTACACCAAACTATTCTCCAAAGAGGTCATCGTTAAGGGCGAGGACTTCTTGGCATCCATTCCCCACCTGATCAACGAGCGCGAGAATGAGCAGCTCTTGATATCCCCTCCTCCGTAGAGGAGGTCAACTCGGCGGTTTGGGCCCTTGGCGCACACAGCGTGCCCAGACTTGACAGGTTCTTCGTGGTCTTCTTCCGAACCTGTTGGGATATCATCGAATCTGACTTTCATAAGGCCGCGATCGCTTTCTTCCAGGGCGCGAGCTACCCCAAAGCCATTTTTCGAGCCAACCTTACACTCTTACCAAAGAAGGAAAACCCAGAGTCCTTCAAAGACTTCAGACCCATCAGCTTATTTACCTTTACCAACAAAATCATCTCCAAGATTATTACAAATTTCATGTCCACACTACTACCCAAAATTATCTCCGAGGAGCAAAGCGGTTTCGTCCCCGGGAGAGACATCACTGATAATATCCTTCTCGCTCAGGAAATGATAACTTGTATGAAATTCCCGTCCAGGGGGGAACATCGCCATCAAACTTGACATGGAAAAGCCTACAACCGTCTGGACTAACAATTCATGATTTGGGTGTTCAGGGCCTTCGGCTTCTCTGAAAGCTGGATCGACATCATCTTCAGATCAATAAGCAACTCTTGGTTCTCCACTATCATCAACGGGCAAGCCGACGGTTTCTTTAAATCTAGCTGAGGGGTTCGACAAGGGGACCCTCTATCATCCGCCATCTTCATCATCGCTGTCGAAGCGCCCAGCAGAAACTTAAATAACATGGCCAACACACCTAGATTCAACCACTTTTATACCACCAATGGCTGTCCTTTAATCACTCACCTGGCATATGTAGGTGACATCCTCATATTCTCCTCCGGTGACATTGGGTCGATGGAGGTGGTCAGCAGAACATTGGAAAAATACACCAGATGCTCAGGACAACGAATTAACATTGACAAAAGTGTCATCTACACCTATCACAAAGCCGACAGGAATTAACTACTCCAAACCTCTCGCCAACCTGACCTCCTTCTCCATCACATAACCGCCATTCACCTACCGGGCGTACCCGTTGGTGTACGATAAATCTAATTTGGGAATTTTCGTCGGTCTTGTGAACGAAACAAAAAGATAATAGAGGGTTGGCACAACGCGACCCTCTCTCTGGGCGGCAAGATGATCCTCATCAAAAATGTCCTTTCCTACATCCCCATCTACACCAAGGCAGTTTGCTTCCCTCCTAAGAAGGTCTTATCCTCTATGGATTCCATCTTCGCCAACTTCTTCTGTGGTCACAGCGATGGCGAAGATAAGCGCAACTGGGCCAGCTGGGATACGATGGCCAAACCTACTGAAGCGGGCGGACTCGGCTTTGCTAACTTAATGCACATTGTCGATGCCTGCTCCATGAAGATGTGGTGGATGCTCCATACTCCATCTGGACCAGGTTCATGAAGGCCAGATACTTTCGACATTCACACCCTATAATAGCCGTCGCCAATAATCTCTTCTCCGTATCTTGGCGCTGTCTCCTCAAAGGCCGCCACATCACAGAGCCATTCATCACCCTTTATCTTGGCAACGGCGACTCGTCGATAGGTCACGAGCATTGGCTGGGCAACATGGTCCTCCAGTTGTCCCCAACTGCCCCACCAAACTGCACAATCCGTGAGCTATGGGATAACCGCTCTGGCTGGCTTTGGGACTGGACCAGAGATTGGCTGGGATCGGAGACGACTGCCGACCTAGCCAACACTGATATCCGGCTCTCCGAGTCCCCTGATGCCCGGCGGTGGTCCCCCACTTCCGGTGGCAATTTCATGATAGCAACCGCCAGTATTGTCGTAAGAGGTAACGGAGTAACTTCCCCGTTGATCGCTCCTTTCTGGCACTCCTGCATCTCCATCAAATGGTCCATCCTCCTCTGGAGAGCTCACCGCCGAAAGCTGCCTACCGATGATTCACTCGCCTCCATCGGCTTCAGCCTTGCTTTGAGATGCCATTGCTGCACAAAACACCACTCAGAAACCATTGAACACATCCTGCTCACCGGAAACCTCACCACTCAGCTGTTGACCAACCTCTCTATCAAATGCGGCCAGGTTACCCGGGCCGAGGGCTTCAACGATCTCCTTGCCATCTGGGGATCATCTTATGGTATCAGATCGTCGCAGCCGCTGGAAATTGGGTTCTCTAGAAAAACTAAAATAAATATAGGTATGAAGGATGCCAATACACTACTTCACAGCTAAACAGGGAAGCCCTCCATCAAATTTTTAAGATCGGCAGATGCTGCTCTCACTCGTCAAACCGCTTCTGGTCGGCGCTGATCAACCCTATGATTCGGGCCAGCTAGGTTTTTTGTTGCTGCTGGTCTTTTCTCTTTTTGACGGTCTTGTTGCGCTTGGTGTATTTACTTATACTAGTATAAGTGTTACTAATATTAAGAATATGATTATTTTATTATTCTTGTTGTTATTATTAGTAATTATTATAATTATTTTTTATGAATATATATAAATAATTTCCAAAAATTATATTGGTAATAAAATTATAAAATTTGGCTTGGGCCCTATGTTTATTTTCAAATTGGTGTTATAGCCTAAAATGATTTAGATTTTCAAACGATTTATCTATATTATTTTAGCTAATAAAATATTATTTTAAAAAATCATAAATAATTTCTAAATAGTTTTCTAAATAAAATAATTTTTTCTTGTTTAGGATTTTATTTTCAATGTCTCTATTAGATTGGATTGATCTTAACCGTGATTAATCAAATATTTTCTATTTTCTTACGAATTTCGAAGTTCTACATGTCAACCTTAGCAAACTGGACTATTCTGGACCTAATGTAATGGTCTATGAGATTGTGATCATTTATCAGAAGTGTAGCATTCCTACCTATTCTGTGCCGATACGATCAAGCCACACACATCGACCCCAACAAACCATGCCATGTAAGTATATCTTGCCAACTTGTACAGTATTTATATAAGTTTTTTTACTTGATTATCTTCATATGTTTTTCTTGCTTGTCCTATCACATGATTCTTGTATATGTTTTATAAAGCTTCTTTATTTGTTCTATATATCTTGCGTGTCTATTTTTCTCGTCACGTGTTTAGTCCATGCTACATTATACTCATTTAGATTTTGTATTCTTGTACACTTGATTTGATTAGATCTTGTTGCGAGACTTGACTTGACATTAGATTGACTTGACTTGTTTCCTTAGTTCCTAAACGACCGTTATTAGGCATTAACTATATTGTGACCACTCTCAATCGTGAGTACCTATTATGCTGCGGAAGAGTTCTGTTCACCTAACCACCTCGTTCGTGATCTCTCATTAGGTTACAAAGGAGACATACTATAGTTAGGGAGTCCCTATTGGCCTACTTACTATAGGAGTGTGAGCTCCCATTGAGTTGTGGTTACCCGATTTATTTTTAGTCACGTTTGATAGCACTATTATCGATGGCATGCCATTTATTCATCGTTCATTCTTGTCTTATATCTTCTTTAGTTTTTACTTCTTGTATTGTTTATTGTCTTTTCATGCATGTTTATTTACTGTACATTCGACATGTTATATGTATCTTGCTATGTCCCCTGAGGACCTGATGATTGTAGGCCTTAAAAATGATAGTCACGCTGAGTTGATCAAGACAAAGTCTAAAAGTCACGCTGAGTTGATCAAGACAAAGTCTAAAAGTCATGCTGAGTTGATCAGGATAGAGTCTAAAAGTCACGCTGAGTTGATCAGGACAATGTTTAAAAGTCACGCTGAGAGACAGCTCATCATTTGTCAGAGTGTCATTATGACTGACAGCACGACAGTCAAAGAATATCTCCTTGTATACCACGTATGTACGGAACTCGAGAGATCACAGCCGACTATTGCGTGACTTTCGAAATCTTTTTCAACAAGACTCAGCCTTCACCAAGTTGGCATACCAAAAGAGCTTATTGTCATTTAATGCGACTGACAAGGCAATCAATATCAGAGATTTTGTGTCAGTCGAGGCACGTCGAATCAAGACAGCTGGCAGTACTGACTCAAGACTGCATGTATTTTGAATTTCTATGTTCCTTCCTCAAGTCTGCATGTATTTTGAGCTTTCTGTCTCAAGCTTGCGTGGATTCTGAAGTTTCCTTCCTCAAGTCTGCGTGGATTTTGAAGCTTTTTGCCTCAAGTCTGCATGGATTCTGAAGATTCCTGCCCCAAGTTTGCGTAGATTTTGAAGCTTTCTGACCCAAGTCTGCGTGGATTTCGTCTTCAACAAGCCTGCATGGATTTCATCAAATTAGAGTACGTGGCAGCCATGCCACTGATCTCTCACCCGCGTGTCCTGTAACTTGCACACGACTCATGCATGATTGCCATGTGTCCAACAGTTACAGGCCGCGTCCAGTAACTGCTCATAACCTTGCGTATGTTAAATCCTGCATGATTTTTAACTATGCACAGGCTGTGAAGACAGTTATCTTTTCAGTTATTTTTTACTCTATAAATAGAGTTCTTTTTCTCATTCATTGTACAGATACATAGATATCTAAATTGCTGTTGAAATTTTGAGAGCTTTTCTTCTTCGCATCGTCCAAGGGATAAAGTGATCATCTTCTAGATCGGATTCCTACAGTTGTAATTTTCCCAGAAACACAATAAATAAAGTGAATTTATTTATGGAAAACAGGGGGGTGAGTGCTGAGCTTTGTGGCGGACCTAGTAGTCATGGCCGTGGGCTCTTGGTTGTGTTTTTTCTTCTTCTTCTTGGGGATTCTGGGAGCACGCTGGGTCGTATCGGTGGTGTCTGCCTCCCATTCAATGGTGCCAAGTGTGCTGAGCCCAAAAGTCGAGAGAGGGATGTCCTCTTTCTCAATGTCTGCTAAAGCACAAAAAGGGGTTATTGATGTCCAGGAAACCGGCATCCTTGGCTTGCTGAAGCCTGTCCTCGGAAACGATGCCAATGGCAGCAAGGTTGTGCTCGAGATCTGTGCTGGGGATAGAGGGATTTCTGAGGTGAAGAGGGTGGGATGCACGATCAACGCCAGCCGATTCACCTCCTCGCAGACTGGAGAAACCTTGGTGGTCGGAGTCTGGCTAGGAGGAGGACTCTCGCGGTCGGCGTCGGGAGAAGGGAGAGGTGAGAATGTCGAATTATTTATGGAGGGGGATGGCCGGGGGGTCGGCTGGGGCGATGGCTTTGGCTGGCGGTGGGCTGGGAGAAACGTCGCTGTCAACGAAGTGGGAGTGGGAGTCGAGGAGGAGGAGAATTGGTTTCGATGAAATGGATTAGGTCGCCTTCGGGGATTGCGGCTTGCGTTGGGCTTTCTTTTTTACCTTCGGGTGGGCCCTGAAATAATGCTCAGTGAGGTGTCCTCATGTGTGACAGTGCTTGCAGAAAATAATGCTGTTGTCGTACACCAGAGCCAGAGAGAGTGACTGTCCTCCGAGCTTGAGCTTAATGAGGGTGGGAGGATCGGATGTCAAATCGAGCTCCACGCAAATTTTTGTATAGTTGTCTTTGGAGAAATTGTTAGCGATTGCCACCAGGGTTTTGAAAGAGCTGGCGATACGCTTCAGAGCTGCAGGGGTGAAGCAAACTAGGGGGAGGTTTGGAAGGTAATCCACGTCAAGATTATCGAATAGTCCACTTTGGGGTTAAAACTGGAGGACCATTTGGCGATCTTGACATGGTGATTGCCGATGCTGGTGGTACTTTTAGCCCAGACTAAGGAGTAGTCGGAGGATAGATGGAGCAGCATGTGTTTGGGGGTCCAACGGGGCGATCTTGTATGCTGACGAGAGACCCCATCCAACAATGGCTTCTTAGGCAGTGTTGAGCTTAGGGCACCCGGACGTGAATTTCAACATGAAAGTCCTTACAAAGATCGCCGATAGCGAGGAAACCTCTTCGACTGAAAACAGGACATGGATGGTTCCGTCGTCGGACGGGATCTGGAGAACGATGTCTGGCAGAACGGGGCCTACGGACAGAGAAGGAAGCTGCATCTCGCGGTCTGGCCTCAAAATCTCTGCAAAAGAAGGAGGCTTGGGGAGGTTTGTTGCGCTCGAGGGGGAAAGTAGTGGGCACATAGCCTCCAACCACTGGGCCGTCTGGCACATAAGATCTGACGATGGAAGGTGGTGGTGGACAGCACAGCGGGAAGCGGCTGTAGGCGTATGCCAGTTGGGACGCGGTGTGGGGGCATGTCTACCCGTCCAAGGAAGTGATGCGAGGCCGAGTAAATAAACATGCATGAAAAGACAATACACAATATAAGAAGTAAAAACTAAAGAAGATATAAGACAAGAATGAACAATAAAGAAATTATATGCCATCGATGATAGTGCTATCAAACGTGACTACAAATAAATCAAGTAACTACAACTCAATGTGAGCTCACACTCCTATAGTAAGTAGGCCAATGGGGACTCCCTAACTATAGTAAGTCTCCTTTGTAGCCTAATAAGAGATCATGAACGAGGTGGTTAGGTGAACAGAACTCTACCGCAGCACAATAGGTACTCACGACCGAGAGTGGTCATAATATAGTCAATGCCTAATAACGGTCGTCTAGGAACTAAGGAAACAAGTCAAGTCAATCTCATGTCAAGTCAAGTCCAGTAACGAGATCTAGTCAAACCAAGTGTACAAGAATACAAAATCTAAATGAGTATGATATAGCATGGATTAAACACGTGACAAGAAAAATAGACACGCAAGATATATGTAGAACAAATAAAGAAGCTTTATAAAACATGTACAAGAAACATGTGATAGGACAAGCAAAAAAACATATGAACGTAATCAAGCAAAAAAATAACATGTATAAATACTGTACAAGTTGGCAAGGTATACTTACATGGCATGGTTTGTTGGGGTCTATTCGACATAACAAAAGGTAAAACAAACTTTTTGCTTTATTTAATGTATAAGGTATTTGTGTACAAAGATGAAAGTTCTAAATAGGATATTCTAAGTACAGGGAGAAGAGGTTTCTGGAAAAGTGTGACAGTGGAGATCGAGCACTGTAGCGGCTCCTTTACTCCGTTAATGATCTGACGAAGAATCAACCTTGCTCTGGCTCTCTGGCATCTTTGACGGAACTCTGGGGTCACCGATCAAGAGGCTGTCTGGAGGAGAAGATCCTTTAGAGGTGGTTGTTCTTTTGTTGGTTGGCTAGTGGATTGTTCCTTCTTAAATGAAGGTTGTCGCTCCTTAGTTGAAGGAGACTTCTTCTATTTATATAGAACCGAGCACATATGCAATGTGCATCAGGGTTCCTGAGATATTAAAGAATCTGTCATCATTGTACGGTACGAGCTTCTGCTGCGGTGACACGTGACGAACATCGAGATTACCCTCAATCAAGATCTGTGGTGGTTATCAAAATAACCGAAGGTGGTGACATGTGGCGCGTGCCGATTTACTTATTCGGATACAGTGGAGTAAATCTTGGGATTTCATCCTAAATTTGGAGTATAATTGATCCTAGTCTTAGATTTAAATCAATCTGATATGATATCAATTATGATTTAATCCCAATATTTTTTGCAAAAGGCGGTTTAACCAAACCAATTGGGTTGGACCCATACTTCTTGTGCCTCTGGTGATGACTAGGTACTGCTATGCTTCTGAAGTGACGAGTAGACCATGCTTTTGGAGATGATGCAGCCTCTGTGCTTTCAGGCGACGAGTGGACTTGGCTTCGAATGACGATGAGACTTCTGTGCATTTAGAGCAACCATGAAGCTGTATTTCAGCGTAACAGAGTCACTATGCTGTAGGCGACTAGTAGGCTTGTGCTTCAGGTTGGTGAGGTTACTATGATTTTGGAGCGACAAGCTGACTTGCATTGGTTGCAGTAGGAGTTCCCATGTCTCTTGTAGAGAAGTGACTTAAGCTTCTGGATTAGAGCAGATGACTATGTCGTAGGAATGGAGATGGTGTGAACATGTCACCATCCTGTACCTCATATGGACGCATTAAGTAGCTGTGCCTCTGAACTTTGAATGCGTTGGCTTTGAAGGAAAGGTTATAACACCCTTGTGTGTCTGGGGTTGGCACAGGCAGGTAACTGCGCCTCTGGAGTGAAGACACTAGTTTCTAAAATAAAGGAAAGGGTAGGGCCTACTACCATCTTGCTTCTGAGGTTGGCGTAGGCGAGTAGCTACGCATCTAGCTTAAAGGCTTTGGCTTCTGGAGTAAAGAGCGATAAATACTCGCTCTTTAAGGAATTCCCTCTTAATTTCTACCATAATATAGGGAATTCCAAGGGTCTAAGACTGACATTCGTCGTGCTGAGTCTTAGGTTCATCCTATTAATGTGGGAATTCTAACCGTCGGCTATGTGGCATGCACTCTGGGCCATTTTTGGTCTGATAAAAGGGGAAGTTCTCCTTTGAGGAGTCGTTGTCTTCTTCTTGGCATCCTTCACTACCATACGAGATCCAAACTTAACTTCGAGCGATGATCGGCCTTGTATAGGTTGGATGCTGGTTGAGGCATTTCTCATTCATAGGAGCCATGTTCTTATAGAATAACTCTGTGTAGAAGAAGCCATTGCTGCCCTTAAGAAGTATATAAATGTCCTCCTTAGGAAGTTCAACTATGGGAGACGTTTGGAGGATCTTCGAGGTCTTGATAACCTGGGTCATGGGTGGATAGCCAACCCTAAGAGCCACGGGTTATGCTATGTCCTTCCCATTCGGGGCTTCGCAACCTGCTACGCTCTTTGAAGGCTCGGGCCAATGACTGTTTCTGGAAGCTGCTTGCTTTGGTCGAGTGGCTGATATGCTTTTGGGAGGCTGTACCCATAAAAAGGTCAGAATACGCCTCGATGGAGGTCAATCTTCTGGCATAAAGAAGAAGGGATGCGCTTTGACGAAGACCGAATCCCTTGTAGACCCTTCTAGGTGTGGACACACAAAACAGAAGAAGAAATTGCTGTCTTTTTTTTATTGGCACAAGGCAGCACAAATCGAGTACGCCTGAGAGATCCTGTGCTGAGGATCCCCGAGTACAAAAAAAGAATTCTGGAGAATGGGACGATGGAGATCGAGCGGCAGTTGCTCCTTTACTCCATTGACACTCCGAATATAAAAGTGGAAGAAAACCTAAAAAAATTGCTAACTCTCGGCTCACTGGCAAGAAGTGCAGCAATTTGGCTCTTGAAAATGCTCACCGTTCTGTGTTTTGAAGACGGATGAGGCCCCCCTTTATAGTCGTTCTTGGGCTAGAATGATGTTATGCGCCCACATGAGGGAACATGCTAGTTTCTATATGGGTGCATAGTCCTGCTTTGGTCGTATAGGATGTAGGCGCATACAGGCTACGAGATCGTGGGTTGGTCGTGACGTTGACGTGGCCACATGCTTCGATGCACAACTGCTCATGGAGACTGACGTGGTCGTGCACTCCGGTGCACGTTTTGATCATGGTTTTGACTGGGTCAGGCTTGAGCGCATGGAGCTTTACTAGCTTGGACGCATGGGGCTTCATTTGCTAAAACAATTTCATGCTTCTACAAGACCCCCTTCAAAGTTTTCGATACTTGAACAAGTTCAAAATACTTTAAAAGAAACATGGATCGTCTTCTCGTGATGCAATAGGCCTATAGCACGACTCTCTCCTTTAGGCGCATAGTATTTGGCCAGCCTGTCAGAGAGATACGACTGTTGAGATCTTCTTCGAAATCTGAATTGACAGATTCTTCGGAGCAGAATTTAAAGCGGTCCATCCTTCATGCGTCGTCCACGTCAGCAAGTGACAGTCGCATAGTCTGCAGGAAGCTGATTCTTCACGTGGGCGCATAGGCCATTGTGGGGGCATATAATGCAATGGGCGCATGGGCGCATACAGCAAGTGGGCGCAGAGGAAGTGGCCTGTGCCTATAAATAGCCCTGGAGGAGAGAGAAAGTTCATTATTCCCTTCTCTTTGAATTTTTCAGAAAACTTTTTGTCTTCTTTCTTTGAGAACCATGCCTCCCAAGGTCGCCAAGAGATCCGCGAAGGGCAAGGGGGCTGCGCCGAGTGACTCTCCTCCTGCGGCAGCGTCCTCGGCAGTCCGGGGCCCGATTCTGGGTGAGGACATGCTTCAAAAACAAAGTCTCGAATGTTAATTTGTGACGCTCGGAATTTTTTCTGCCCGGGCGCTTGCGCCTAAGGCAACATACTTCTGTGAGCATCATTATGCGCCCACAGAAGTCATGCGCCAACACTGTGGTGAGCTATACGCCCACGTGTTGCCATGTTATGCTCCCTCTAAGCAGTGGCATGTTATGCGCCCACATACTGTCCGAGTGTTATGCGCCCACATGTCTTGTTTTGGGCGCATATCCCTTTGGGCGCATAGAAGCCCTTCAGAACTTAGTTTTTCCTACGGATTTCTGAGTTTGACTTTCTTTCTGCCCCATTTTCATATTTTGTAGGGATCTGGCTAGCAAATTTATCCAGGACCAGAATCGACGATTCTGGGCATGGTGAAGATGCAACACTTGACACGCACATCAGAGAGCTCAAGACTCTTCATGTTTTGGAAGGGTTTTCCTCAGATGGTAGGAAGAACCTTTATACATCGAAGAATCGGACGGTAGTTGGGCGTCATCGTAAAAGTTCTGGTTTCACGGTTCTTCAAGTAGGCAGAAGCAATACTAGAGATATTGTTTTTAAGGTATAACCTCTTGGAGAAATGGGCCCACGACGTCCGTAATATGGAGGAGAGGAGGTCACCATTTGTAGATGTTTTAGCATGCTATATTTTCCCTCCTCCGTATAGCTTTTCGAAGGTTCAATAGCCTTGTTTGCTTGATCAACAGTAAAACATGACCTCCTTCAAGGGCCACAAAACTACTTTTTGACGAAAGCGTGGTACTGCCAAGCTGACCAGGCTATGTGTTGCTGATGAGTAGCGGATTTTCCCTTCTTTTGGATATCAATGTAATCTTTTACTTCTTATCCAGATGAAGAAATGAAGAACCTTTTATTTTGCTCACGAGATGTAGTCCTGTGAAAGTAACTAATTTTGAATAAACATAGTACATTCGCTCCATTCTTTGCTTCTGGTATCTGTGGTGCTTGTATTAGAGAGCCAAATACCGCGTTTGTGTAAAGGGTATCCCGCTGGGGAATCCCCCCTCTCTCCTTTTTTTTGTTTGGACCTATTGTCCTTTTGTGCATCCGAAAATACAAGCAAATAGATTGGAATGATACTTTCGTGGACCCATTACCCATTGGCACACCGGCGGTGCGGGTAATAGATTTGAAACAAAACCTAACAGAGGTAACATGGTCATGATAGGTTTTGTGATCTTGGCGTCGTGCCTTTCATCTCGGGTTGGGTACAGGCGTCAAGTTGGAAGACTATCGGTATCATAGGTAATATGGACGTGACACATGATAATCGAGAGTGGTTTTTGGTGGAATGGATTTTCTTGTCAAGTTTGGCTTCTTGTCAGGTACTCCTTCCTGAAGTGGAGGAAACTTTCCAAGCCTCTTCTCCGACGACCTCTACCAAAGACGACGAGATAGCCCAGGAAGTCGTCAGAGCTTTCTACTCCGTGCTGAAAGTAAAGCTTCCTGGGGTCCTGAATCTAAATACCGCCTTCGGCCCTGTAAAGGCTGTTGCAGAGTGCCAAGTGGCGGCCCTTGAAAGAATAGCCGACTTTGAAGAGCGGGCCAACACTCTGATGAAGTCCTGAATGACCTGGAGGGTCAGGTGGCCAGGTTCCGAGACATCAAACAGCGGAGTCCGACGTCAATGTTCCGTGCAGAGGACGACGCTTTGATGACAGCTCTTGCGGAGGAAAAGGCTACCTTCCAGGCAAAGAAGGACGCCCTCGTCCAGGAGATTGGCGAGTTGGCTGACCAGTATGGCCAGTTCAATACTGCGAGTGAAGCCCGTGTTGCCTCGAAGAACAGGCTGGCTGCACAAATTACTGAGAAGCACAATCACATTGCGCAGATCAGGAACGAGATTGCCCAGCTGGAAGCTGACTTGAGGGCGGCGACATCTGAACAGGAGGATTATTTGTCCCAGGCTGCCATGACTACCACCACTTTTGCCCATTTAGAAAAATAGCTGGCAAAGTTGGAGGAAGAGCATCAGAGTCTGATCCTCTTTGAAGATGAAGCCGCTCAACAGGAAGAGACACGTCGTCGAGCTGCTGTGAAGTCTGAGGCCGAGATTGCAGCTCTGAGGGACAGCATCAATCGCCTGTGTATCCCGTAGATTTTGTAACTTCTTTTTTTTGGCCGTTACGGCTCTTGTACCTTTTTTTTGTCTTTTAATAGACGTTTAAGTACAAAATAAAAAATCTTTTCGGAAATGAATGTAGTTTTGTGAAATATCGATGCTAGAGGTAATATGGACGTAGCAAGGATATTTCTGGTGGGTATTCCGCTGGAGAATTTTTGATGTGGACCTGTTATTCATTTTATATTCGAATGATTTGAATATAGATAATAAGATGAACGAAGCTGCTAGTAGAGGTAATATGGACGTAATAGCAGAGGATATTCTACATCTGACCAGAGGTAATATGGACGTGGAAAAATATATAGCATTAGAGAGGAGTGGATAATTTAGAGGTAATAGGGACATAATTTATCCTTGATAAATGCTTTGCTCAGAGGTTATATGGACGTGGCAAAACTTTAATCATTCCACTGGGGAAATAATTATAAGAAAACAATTCAGAGGTAACGGGGACGTGACTTGTTTTCGTCAAACCGAGTTTGGACAGAGTCAAAAATGGGAATGATTCTACTGGAGAAATAATTAGAGGACCTATTATCCAGGGCGTATTCAAGACTCTTGAAATACGGATAATAATTAGATAGTTTTTCTTTGAATCATATAAATATCGCACTGTACATTTACATGACTGAGCATATGTGAACATTATGTAAAAGAGATTACACATAATATTTCTTCAAGAACTTGCCATTGATAGGCATCATGAGCAAGTCACCATCAGGCTTGGTCAGCCGGTACGTACCGTTAGAATACACCGATTCTATGACGAAAGGACCTTCCCTTTTAGGCTAGAATTTTCTTTTTGTTTTATGCGTCATGACCATTGGTCTTCTCACTGCTAAGACCAGATCACCGACTTGGAAGATTCCTTCCTTCACCTTTTTGTTGAAAGCTCTGGAAAGGCGTGCTTGGTATAGCTCAATGCATTGTTAAGCTAACAAGTATTTTTTGTCTATCGCTTAGAGCTCCTAGAGTCACAGATGATAGCTTTCTTCAGTAGTCAGCTCGCTGGCTAGAGTTACTCAAAGAGAAGGAATCTGGATTTCTAGGAGAAGAACTGCTTCCCTTCCATAAACCAGAGAGAATGGCGTACTACCTGTTGGAGTCCGGACCGTTGTACAATAAGCCCATAGACATTCATCAAGCTTCTCGTTCCAATTGCGCTTGTTTGAAGACACAAACTTCTTGAAAAGTTTTATGATGGTTTTGTTGAAGGCTTCTGCTAGCCCGTTAATCGCTGGATTGTAGGCAGTAGAGGCTACGTTCTAGATTCGATTCTTATCGCAGAATCAATAGAACGCATGGCTTGCGAACTGTAGACCATTATCATGGATGATCCTGCGAGGTAGGCCAAAGTGGTAGATGATGTGATGTTTGATGAAACTGATCACGTTTGACATCTTCACTTTGGTAAGCGGTATAGCTTTCGCCCATTTAAAGAAGTAATCGGTTATGGCTAGGATGAACCGATGTCCTTTGGAGGATGGCGGGCTGATTAGTCCTATGACGTCTGTGCCTCTGGCTTCAAACGGCCAAGATGCTGCCGTCGGGTGTAAGAACTCTGAAGGTTGATGAATAAAATTGGCGTAGAACTGATAAGCTCTACACTTCTTTGTATATTCAACAGCATCTGCTATCATTGTGGGCCAGTAATAACTTATTCGTTTGAGGCAATCTTGTAATTTGGGGCCTGGTTGATGTGCACAACAAACTCCTTTGTGAGCCTCCCGGAGTGCATGTTTGGCTTCTGTGTCTGATAAGTATCATAACAGTAGCCCGTCGTATGAGCGTTGGTACAGCATCTTGGTAGCTGAGTCGTAGTAAAATCTGAGGGATCGCCTTTGGATGGATACTGCTTTTTTGGGTCCTCAGGAAGGATTCCATAGACAGCGTAGTCTATGAAGAGAAATCTCCAGTCTTCGACATCAACATTTATTTCCGCTACATAACTGTGATGAATATGCAAGGCATTTTTCACACAGAATATATAGTTCTCGACCAGATACTGTGATCGACTGCTGAGTATTGGTTGGAACGGTCAAGGAAGCAGCAAGACTGGCTAGAGCATCTGATTCTATATTCTGTAGTCGAGGCACGTGCTCGATGAAGAACCCAGCGAAAGTAGACGCCAGCTCGATTGTTGCTCTGTGGTAGGGGATGAGATCTTTATGACGAACTTCATAATCCCCTCGGACCTGACTAACTATTAGCTTGGAATTGCCGTAAGCTTCCAGATAGTCAACTCCCAGTTGCTTCTCCAGTTGTAGGCCGATTAATAAAGCATTATATTCGACCACGTTGTTGGTGCATGGTTCCACGAGAGAATATGCACGATGTATAACCAGATGATCAGGTGACACGAGCACGACACCTACTCCAGCCACGATATTTCCTTTGGGCCCTATTCTTGATGCGTTATCAAAGAACATTCACCAAATAGGGATTTCTTCAGTTGCAGTGTTAGACTCCATAACTTCGTCGGGGATTTCGTCGTAGAGTTTGGACGACTCTGGCACTGGATGAGCTGCTAGGAAATCAGCTAATGCTTGGCCTTTTACTGCCTTCTGAGGAACGAAGATCATATCGTATGGAGTCAACAGCATTGCCCATGTAGCTAAACAGGAATTAAGAGAGCCCGGTTTAGTCATGAGTATTCTGAGAGGGTTGACTTTAGATATAATGTGGATAGTCTGCCCAGACACATAGTGGCGTGTCTTCTGGATGGCAAATACTAGTACAAGGCATTCCTTCTCCACCGGTGTGTATCTGTGCTCGGTACCCACCATTGTGCGGCTGAGGTAGTAGATTACCTGTTCATGGCTGCCTTCATTCTTCTGAGCTAATAGGGCGCCAAGGGAATGGTCCATAGCACGAACATATAGTAAGAAGGGCTTCCCCATTATTGGAGCTACCAATACTGGAGGGCTTGTAAGATACGCCTTGATGTCGTCGAATGCACGTTGACATTGGTCAGTCCAGACGAAAGATACGCCTTTCTTCATGAGCTGGGTGAACGGTTGACACCTTCCAGAGAGGTTAGAAATGAATTGTCTGATGTAGTCTAGCCTTTCTTGTAGACCACGTAGCTCTTTGAAATTTCTTGGAGGATACATGTCGAGGATAGCCTTCACTTTATCCGGGTCCAGATATATACCCTTTGAAGTGATTACGAAACCAAGGAACTTGCCGCTGGAGACTCCCAGAAAAGACTTGGTTGGATTCATCTTGAGTTGGTGTGCACGTATTAGTTCGAACATCGTTCTCAAGTCTTGGAGGTGGTTGCCCTTGAGACGGCTTTTGACTGTGATATCGTCTACGTAGCACTCCACAGTTTTGCGTAAATGATCGTAAAAAATTGTGTTCATGGCTCGCTAGTATGTCAAAAAATTGTGTTCATAGCTCGCTGGTATGTCGCCCCTATATTCTTCAATCCGAAGGGCATCACCGTATAGCAGTATACCCCCAACGGTATTCGAAAAGATGTGTGCTTCTCGTCGTCGGAGAATATCTTGATTTGGTTGTAGCCTGAGAAACCATCCATGAAGGACATTCACTCGAAGTCGCAAGTATTATCGATCATTACGTCAGTGATCGGTAGAGGGAACTCGTCTTTCGGACATGCAGAGTTCAAATCATGGTAGTCGATATAGACTCGAACTCTATCATTCTTTTTTATGACTGGGACGATGTTGGCAACCCAGTCTGGGTGTTGTTACTCGCGAATGAATCCACTGGCAGTGAGCTTCTTGACTTTATTCTCGATGGCTTCCATGACGTATGGTCGGAAACGTCGTTGTTGCTGCTTCACTGGCTAAGCTTTAGACGAAATATTCAGGCGGTGCATGGCAACTTTAGGGTCCAAGCCTGGCATATCTTCATAGCTCCATGCAAAGACGTCGATATATTCTCTTATAAGCTGTATAAGAGATTGGCGTTCATCGTCAGATAGACTTTTACCGATGAATATTGGTTTAATAGATGCTTCATCTCCTAGATTGACTTGGATGACTTCATCTTCGATAGGTGGTTCCCGTTGTTCGAAGTGCAGCTCCCACCGGATGTCCATCTTTTGATCCTATTGTTCGAGTTCGATTGATTGGACATCGTCTGTAATTTGGTCGACAGAAACCATATTGACGGACAGAGTTACTTTGAATATGTCGTCGATGCTGGAGTCTGAGTCCCAGAGGGAGGAATCTTAAGAATGAGAACAACGATCTGCTTTATCATCTGATCTTTCGGTATTTGTTGGTGGAGTGACATAGCCCAAACCAATACCGCTTCTTTGATAGTAGTTATCGGGTTTGCCGGCAGGAGCAAAGTGTCATATTGGCAACCGTCGTCCTCGGCCATAATTTAGCCCTTTGTCGCTTTTGACGTTATATCCCATGTTCTGGATGATATTCTTAGCCTGCCAACTATACCAGAGAAGTTGTATTTTCCCAGAGTCATAGTCAGCTTCTGTGTTGTGCTTGGAAGAAGTAGAGTCTGGAATGAACTTTCTCTTGCCAATTATACGATTGAAGATGATTAGTTCTTCATTCTTCTTTCTGGCTGGAACGATGAAGTAGAGGATATCTTCAGGGTAGACCTTTTTTTCCAGGTGAGGCGTTGTAACCGGCATACAGAGGTGTGGTCCTATGCCGTTCTCTAGAGCGTATATCGAATCTTTGTAGTGGTTTACAGATTGATAGACATCGGAGTAATTCAAAGATAAACCTTTACTAAGGAAATACGCAAGTTCTTCTTCAGGGATAACATCATCCGCTGAAGGTACATTATTATGAGTATTGATATACTCATTGAGAGGATCATCATCTAGAAAAGGAGCCACGGTCTTGGTCGAGTTCACCACATAGGGTAATTCTTCAGGATTGGGAGGACGGGCATCGGTAGGTTCCTTCCGGGGTGTCTTGCTGAGAGTGATGGTCAATGGTTTGACCTTGTCGAGGTTCTTCTTTTTTACCCAGATTGTGAGAGGCTTCGGAGTACTTTTTGGAGTAGTACATCCTTTGACTCGGATAATCAGGGGACCATCATTGGAGGATGGAATTGCTTCAGCTTCATTGTCAGCTTTGTTGCCGTCATCCTTGGGGGGTTGAGATTGGTAAAGTACAGAATCCCTATAGTAAGCTTCGATGCCCTTAAAAGGATCGACATCGGCAAACTCCGTCTTTACGATACCGTCGTTGTTGACGTACTTGAAGCACTGGTAAAGTATAGAAGGAACGATCATGTTCTCGTGTATGCATGGACATCCCAACAAGACATTATAGGATACGTTGGCATCGATCACATAGCAGGAAACCTCCGTTCGAAGATCATCGATCTGGCAATTGAGATGGATCTTGCCCAGCGGATGGCTTCGACCAGCATTGAAAGCCATGATAGTTGTGTTGGTTGCAGATAGCTTGTGCAGAGGGATTCCCAGAACTTGAAGCAAGCTTCTAGGAATGATGCTGAGGGAGGATCCTGGATCGATGTGTATGCGGTCCACCTTGATCGCCCCAATATACCCAGTATAGTACATGGGTCTATCGTGACGATTATTTTTTAGTAGCATGTCCTCCTATGAGAAAGTGATGTTGGGCACCACTTCCATAGTACTGTGGCAGTGGGGACTGAAGACAGGATCTTCAGCGGGGGCCTTGACTTCGGCGAGATAAGAGTCGGCATGTAGTAATGCCTCACTTAAGGCCTTTCGTATTTCTTTGGAGAGTCGCAATAGATCGAACAGAGACAACCTGGCAGGTGTATTGGCTAGCTGTGCCAGTATATTGATATTGTAGGGCCGATGCATGCCTTCAAGAGCTGGCGCTTTCATAGACTTGTCAAACCGTGTCCCCTTCTGCTTGGCTTTGTCCGTAGTTGGAGGCTTAGACGGGCCGGCTTCTGAGCTTATAGGGGCAGCAGGAGCTTGGGAAGGTACTGCTTCTTATTGTGCAGGATCGTACGTCCGAAGATAAGTCTTCCCCGACCGCGTCTCGCCAGATAGAACCTCGTAGATGGGAGAAGATACCATATGACCTGACTTGTACTTCTTACCCTTTTTTGCTTTGGGAGGTACTACCCCCTGCGTCACTTCTTGCACAAGGTCCGGATGGACCCACATGAGCTCACCATGTTCTGTTATGAGCAGGACCAGGGTTGAGTTGCAAGCTGGTGGTAGGTTGACGACTTCCATTATTGCCTTGGGAATCGGAACTATGCCGTCTGGGACCACTGTGGAAGAAAAGTCACCAAACTGAAAAGATATCATGTTAGAAGATACGACCTTGTATTCAGCTTCAAAGTTGATCACTTAGCTATCGATAAGCTGTTGTATCTTCTTTTTCAGGACGATGCAGTCCTTGGTGGAGTGATGCACGTACTGATGATAGAGACAGTACTTGGGATCGTTGAGTTGGCTCGCCTTAGCAGGACGTCGTGGTAGAGGCAATGTCAGCTTATTACCCTTCGTCAATGTGTGAAAGATAGTAATGACATCGTCTTCGTCGAAGGAGAAGGTCTCCTCAGGCTTGTCGGAGGCGCCCTGAGAATTGGAAGCTCCTTTGGATGTGTCGACCTTCAGGACTTCTTTCCCTTTACCCCCACGAACAGGGATAGTTTTAGGATGCTTGCCCTCATCTTCGGATTTGGGTGTTTTCAACTCCAGTAGTTCCAAGTTAGGAACGTCATTTTCAGCAACATCAGTGGCCCCAATAAAAGAGGGCCATGTATCATACTTATGTACACCCAGATAAAACATTACCGTAGGAAGGAAGTTATGTCGACAAGTATCTATAAGTTCTGAGTCTGGTATGCCAAAGGGCATCTTCAGTGCTAGCCGCCTGAAGAGTTCGATGAAGGCGATGACAGACTCAGTCCTACTGACATGCATGCCGCTTTCGTAAAACTTGTTGAGGAACAACCTCTCCAAGTCTTTGAATGAATTGATACATCCGTCAGGTAGACTGCAGAACCATCCGAAGGCTATCCCCTGCAAGGTGCTTATAAACAGCTTCAACAATAACGGATCGTCTCTGGACAAGTGCAGAGTCTGCGTATTGAAGTACGTCATATGCTAACGAGGAGAAGTTAACCCGTCAAATGAATTCAGCGTCAGCGGCTTGTAGTTAGGAGGTCAAGTAGCATTCTTCCACTCAGGAGGATATGGTTGACATATCTCCATCTTCTGATGCTCGTCTTTGTGCGAGATGGTGTAGAGACGAGCGACCAGGGAATCAATTGTATCATGTTGATTGAGCAGGTGTTGGAAAATGGCTACTGACCGGTTGTCAGGCATCGTTGGAGAAGAACCACCCCCAGCATTTGCAAGATTTGGAGGAGACACAACGGAATGGTACTCATTTTGTTGTGGAGGAGGGTTGTTACTGTGAGCTGGACTAGCATGGTCCGAGATATTTTATTGAGGTGGAGGAACAGCCCCAGCAGCTTGAACTGCCAGGATACTGGTAAGCATATCAGTGATCTTGGCGAATGCTGTTTCAAGACCCTCTAGGCGTTTCCTGGTCTGATTACTGGCTTCTTCAGGTCTTTCTTCGTCTTCCATGTATGTGGATAACATGCGAGGATGAACAGAGAAAACAGTACAATTGGTGCTGATACTATCTGTCTCCGAGTGGACAAGTCCTTCATCTTCATATAGAGGAGGTAGATAGTCGCCATCAGATTCAGAAGGATCGTCGTCCTCTGGAAGGCTACCCCCAGTGTGAGGGCCATCCGCTTCAGACTCTGAGGGAATACTACCTCCAGCTCGGGATTCTTCTTGTCTATATGGAGTCTCGCCTTTGACCGAGTACCCATTTAAACTCCTTCAGATGTGGCAGCTTGCTGGCCATATGTTGGTAGACTTCTTCTTCTTCTTCTTGTGGAGCTGAGAGAGAAAACTGGGTTGGTAGTCCACCGTCGTTGATTGGGGCTTCTATAAGGGGCACCCCATGAAGCCATGTTGGATGAAACACACAGTGGCTTTTCGTCGTCAGAGAAGTGCAGCCGTCAAAACATGGACTTTCTCTGAGGCACTCTTGTTGCTTTGGAGCAACAACAGTTAATAACAATACTGGTGAACGGATGTGTACTATGAATTGTTATGTCCTCCCTCGCTTTACGTTATGATTTATCATATCGCGTAAGTCAGCGGAAGGAAGTTTTACCTTACAACCTATGTTGCATGCATCGCCGAGCTTTGCATGCGGGTTCGTAAGAAGAGTAGGCACATCCAGACTTAGTTTAAGTACAGGGGCAACCCCCACACCTAAGTTCTGTGATGTCCTTACAGACAGTCCCGTGCTATACGCGTTGGGGCCTGTCTTTTTGTTGTGGGCGCATAGGCCTTGGAGACTGGCCTTGGGCGCATGCTCCTTGACAGCATGTCTGAGCCTCCTTGATGTGGGCGCATAGTATGGATCCAGAGAACCTGGGCGCATAGCCTTGGGCGCATGGGTTTGGATGCCCAGCCTGCTGAAGACAGAAGTGTTCTGGTTGAGGCTATGCGCCCAAACACTCCCTTAGGCGTATGGCTTTGGGCGCATGCTTGGTGGAGCAGTGTTGTTTTCTTCCAGTTTCGTCTCCTTCATTTGTGAGCCTCACCGGGTTTGGCCAGAGTGTCGTACACTCCGATTCTTGGCATCATAGTATTTTCCTTTGCCAAGTCTCGGGTGTTGAACACCCTGTTGTTGGTTGTGCAGGGAAGAAGTCTCTGGACTAGTAGAGCCCAGAACGGTATGAGCCTTCTCTATTTTGGGAGCTTCTGTGGCAGAGTCATGCGCCCATGTGACAGAGTCCTCTAGTTGCATACCTGCTATTACACTAGCAGGATATGCACAGTGAACCTTCGGAAGCCAAGTCTTACGAGACTTGTTCGACTTTGCTGATTTTGACGGAGTAGATCCATCCCTCGAGAGCATCTCTTTGAACGCCTGCTGATCGAACTTTACGATCAGCATCTTCTGATACTCTCCACTTTGTCGGTATCGGATTGCATCACCACCTTCTCGTCAGAGGAAATAGTCCCCAGCAGAGTCACCATTTTTGTGCACACACACAAAAAAGAAGAAGAAAATCCTGTCTTTTCTTTATTGGCGCAAGGTACCACAAATCGAGTACGCCTGAGAGATCCTGTGCTGAGGATCCCCGAGTACAAAAAAAGAATTCTGGGGAATGGGACGATGGAGATCGAGCGGCAGTTGCTCTTTTACTCCGTTGATACTCCGATTACAAAAGTGGGAGAAAACCTAAGAAAATTGCTAACTCTCGGCTCACTGACAAGAAGTGCAGCAATTTGGCTCTTGAAAATGCTCTCCGTTCTGTATTTTGAAGAGGGATGAGCCCCCCTTTTATAGTCGTTCTTGGGCTGGAATGATGTTATGCGCCCATAAGAGGGAACACGCTAGTTTCTACATATGCACATAGTCCTGCTTTGGGCGCATAGGATGTAGGCGCAAACAGGCTGTAAGATCGTAGGTTAGTCGTAGCGTTGACGTGGCCGCATGCTTTGGTGCACGTCTGCTCGTGGAGACTGATGTGGCCGTGCGCTCCGGTGCACGTTTTGATCATGGCTTTGAGTGGGTCAGGCTTGGGCGCATGGAGCTTTACTGGCTTGGGCGCATGGGGCTTTATTTGCTAAAGTTTTTTCATGCTTCTACACTAGGCTCTGTCAAATATGTACCAGATCCTTTATAGACGAACAGAATTAGTCCTTTTTGTGTAGTCTCGATGTATTTGTACTAGACTTTGGTAGATGTGACACATAAGGGACTTTTTTCTATATCTTCTATTTTATCTTTTAGCCCTTGGGCTAAGCCTTTGTATCATCTGCTCTGTGGCAAAGGGATGTCATCAGCTGAGATTTTTTATGCTTCTACAAGACCCCCTTCATAGTGTTCCGAACTTGAGTCAAGATCGAGATACTTTGAATAGAAGTGTGAACACGTGGAAGGATTATACGAGCCGGATGATGGCTGGTGTCACGCCTAGCTCTTTAGCATTAATTGTCCTGAGTCATCATTTCAGAGCAAGAGCTCCTGATGACTTCTTGATATTGGAGCCTCTTGCATCTTTGCAGGGATTGCGAATCTCTTTGGCAGAGGAGGTTCAGAGTCACGTTCCTTCGGTCATTCACAATACTGTCATCTGACATGGAGTGGAGCTTTGTCTAAGCTTGTAAGCTTCCTTCTGACCAACATCTGTTCCGTGCTTGGACCACGCGAATAATCTATATAAAAGACTACCTCTTCTAAGAGAAGACTCAACTACTTCCACAATGGCCTTTCTTGCCCAACACTCGGCTGCTGACGACCCTGGAGTTTGCTTGAGGTGGTCGTCGGTGGCAAACCTTTTCATCCGAAGAAGCTGTAGTAGAACTACCACTGGATCTCGAGATGGCCCCATGCTCTGGATGTCGTGGGCGTCAATAGCGTCTTGGACCTCTGCTTCCTGGATTTGGATTGCTTGCCATTCCGAGGAATAGCAAGGCATGCAGCTGTGGTTGCTCACATGGTCAGCTGGGGAGATAGGGGAGTCCTGTGCTGGTGTTCATCCCCGGCTTGGGCCAGCATCTGCTTCGGGCGGTGGCTTCCTTTTAAACAGGAAGCGATTGGCTCTGTCACCGCCTCGCTCGTGCTATTGAGAGCTTGTACTGCAATTGTAGCCTTTTTTGCTTTTGTGTATGTAACTACGAAGAGTCTGTAATAGGTCTTTGTAGCCACATGTTTTTTCAATATATAGAAGATTTTCTGTCCCCTTTGCTTTTATCTTTAAAATAAAAAAGGAATCTTCACCAGGGATTTGTCTGACCAGAGGTAATATGGACGTGGTAGGCTTAATCTTTGTCGGGATATCGAACAACAATCTAGAGGTAATATGGACGTAAACTATTTTCTAGACCGCCGGAATAACCAAAGAGCTGATGCAAGAAGAACGACTACTCAGAGGTAATATGGACATATAGCCACATCTTCCAGGTGTAGAGGAGCAATCCAGAGGTAATATGGACGTGAAGTGCTTCATCTACTTGAGAGAATATATAGGAGAGAGAGGAAGATCCCCTTACCAGAACTCATAGGCAACCTTTTCAGGGGATGTGGGCGCCTACGCTAGTTCCGTCTTCAGACGTAATATTTCTTTGGAAACTTGCCACTAATGGGCATCATTAGCAAGTTACCATTAGGCTTAGCTAGGCGATAAGCACCGTTGGAGTATACCGTTTCTATGACGAACTGTCCTTCCCACTTGGGCTCGAACTTTCCAGCTATCTTGTGAGTCATTACCATTGGTCTTCGTACTGCCAAGACGAGGTCGCCCACTTGGTATGATCTTTTGCGGACCTTTTTGTTGAAGGCTCCAGAGATGGCAGGCTTGGTAAAGCACGATCCTTTGTTGCACGAGCAAGCGCTTTTCATCCAGTGCTTCTAACTCTTGTAATCGCCTGTATTGATTATCTTTGACGGTTAAGCTTGCAGAGGCCACGTTAGCAGACAACATCTTCTTAAAGACTTGACCGGTACTGACATCAGAGTCCCAAGTGGAGGAGTTAGAAGAGTATGAGTGCCTCATGACTTCTTTCTCTGAGTCTTCTGAGGTAGAAGTAGGTGTAAAGTACCCCAACCCTCGACGGGTAAGTTGGTAATAGTTTTGAGCTTTTTCTTTTGGAGCATGAATATGTAAGGGAAGACGCCGGCCCTTGCCATAATTGAGCCCCTTGTTGTTGTTCAGGTCGTAACCCATCTTCTGGATGAGATTTTTGGCCTGCGCAGTGTAGCGGTAGAACTCCATCTTGCCGCTGTCGAGGTCTGGTTTTTCATGAGTTATTCGCGGCGGATGCTCCAATCAACTGAATATGATGGGTTCCTCTTCTTTTTTTCTGGCTGGAACTCCGATGTGTTGGCCCATTGGTCATAGTCAACCTGATTTTAATAATTGATCAAAACTCTGTCTGGATATACGAAGCTTGTTGGGACATCTCAGCTCCTTGGACATAAGCAAGATTGGATATTCACTCCGTTCAAGACTGAAGATCTGTTTGCCTACTTGAGTCTGTACTTCCTATGCAATGTAATTTTTTACTTTATTTGAGTCTAGGAATACATTGTACACCGAGTCGTACTGGCAAATAGGCTACTCTCAAATAGTTCAAAATGTTTTTAAAATGACCTATCAAAATGTTTACAAAAAGGTTTTCAAAAAGGTTTTTAAAAATCACCAAAAATCTGTTTTAAAAACCCTAACCTAACCCTGACAGAACTCGGCCAGAGTTTGGCCAGAGTTCGGCCAGAGTTCGGTTGGTGGCCGTTTGATTTTTGAAATTCTCTGGAACTTGGTCCTCCTGCAGTTGCGGATTTGACCGAGATTTGCTCATCGAGTTCTGCCCGAATTCTGCCCGAATTCTGACAGAGTTCTCCCTTTGGAATTCCTATAAATAGAGATGGATTTCGATCATTTCAATTCACTCATTCACTTTCAATCTTCTCTCTATCTAAAAAGCTTTCTGCCTTCCAAAGAGTTTTCTAGAGCTTTCATTTTCAGATCCCAAGCCAGTTACAATCCTCTAGTCGATTTGCCAGTGCGGTACGGTCTAGAAGTTTCTGAGAGATTGTAATCAGAAGGCTTGATTGAAGAATACCTCTTCACATTTGAAGTTGGACGAGTTCTTCGTATCAAAGCTAGCGTTGTAGAAGTTGTAAGGACTTCGTAAGAAAACTTGCGGTTTTTCCTATAGTGGATTCAACTGGTAGCAAGAGTTCTACCGACTGGATTAGTCCTCAACAGAGGGATACCAGTATACATCGCTGTCTTTGCGTTTGCTTTCTGAACTCTGCCTTTACATTATTTCAATTGTGATTATATACTGTGATTGTGTTGCTAACATTTTTTATTTAGCATTATTCCGCTGCCAACTCTATTCACCCTCCTCTAGAGTATTACGCTTTACTATATCGTTCCTACAATTGGTATCAGAGCTGGTGTTACAGGTAAAGCGAGGTAACAGTGCTATTATTTATTCATTATTTATTAGATCACAGCACATCACATGGCTACTATGAAATTCACAAGTGAAGGTCAGGCCACAAACAGACCCCCTCTGTTTGATGGTACTAACTACACTTATTGGAAAACACGGATGAGTTTCTTCTTGAAATCTCTTGATTTTGACTTATGGGCTATTGTTCTTGATGGCTATCAGAAGCCATCTCGTATAAATGTCGAGGAAGTTTTGGTTGAAAAACCCCAAAGCAGTTATACAGAGGAAGAAAAGAAAAAGGCCAGTCTTGACGCACGTGCCATTAATGCTCTTTTTTGTGCCTTAGACAGAATAGAATTTAACAGGGTATCTACATGCACAACGGCAAATGGTGTGTGGAAGCTTCTCGAAGTTACACATGAAGGCACGACTCAAGTCAAGGAGTCAAAAGTCAGCAGACTTACTCAAGAGTACGAGGCGTTCAAAATGAAGCCAAATGAAACAGTCACACAAATGTTCGAGAGGTTCTTGGATATTGTAAACCCTTTGTCCTCCTTAGGCAAAGATTACAATAACCACGAAAACATTCGCAAACTCCTGCGAGCTCTCACCAAGAACTGGATTCCGAAGGCTACAGCTATCATTGAAGGAAACGACCTCACTACAATGTCACTTGAAGTACTCATGGGTAAACTACTCACTCATGAACTGGAGCTACAAGATTTTGAAGAACCTGCACCAAAGGAGAAGACTATCGCCCTCAAAGCTCAACACAGAAAAGCTGCTGAACATGACTCAGACAGCAGTGGATCTGACGCTAAAGATCAAGCTCTCCTAGCAAGGAAGTTCAAAAGATTCATGAGACATGAGAAAAGAGTCAAAGAGAACAACAGCAACAACTGGTACCAAGAAGATGCTGTCTGCTATGGCTGCAAGAAGAAGGGACATATGAAGAAGGACTGTCCCATCAACTCATCATCGAGCAAGAAGAACAACAGGTATGAAAAAGGCAACCTGAAAAGATCAACGTCTCGGAAATATGCCAACACCAGCATATGGCATGAGAATGAAGCTAGCGACTCAGAAGATGAACATTCAGAGGACGCTGCAAACATCTGCTTCATGGCAATCGATCAGGTACCTACTGAACCTGTAGAAACATATGATGACTTCACCTTTGAGCAATTAGGAGATGCCTTCAGTGACCTGATGCTTGACTACAGGAAACTGCGTAGTAAGTATCAGACCGCTAAGAAGGTACTCAAAGAGTACAAAGGAGAAATAGGAAGACTTACCGACCTACTAGCTGAGGTTAGAGCTAATGTTAGTGAGTCTGGTGAGCTCTCCTCTATAAAGCTCTTATTACACGAGACTAAACAGTCATCCGAAGAGAAAGACAAGATTATAGACCAATTGAGAGAAGATCTTTCTAGAGAAAAGAAAAGTCTTCAATCTGCACAAATCAGAATGGAATCACTCACTTCTGATTATACTAAGTTATATGACACTTCCAAAAGATTGGAAATTAGGTTAGGAAAATAGCCTGAGCCTGCTGCTTCCTATCCTAACACGTGTCACTTACCGAGAATTCGGAACATTCCCAAGCCAAACACTGTCAGACCAAACCATACAAAACCTTTACCCCAAAAGGTTAAGCCCAAACATGATCATAGGTATGCATTCTTCTATACTAGAAAACCCAAACCTACCAACCATGCACACCACTCAGCTTTCAACACTCGACATGCACAATGTCATTATTGTGGCCTCATTGGTCATATATCATCTGCATGTAGGATGAGAAAGCTTGTAGATTTAAATGTTTATGCTTGGATACCTAAAGCTAACAATTCAGGACCCTACAAGAAATGGGTACCAAAGGTTTCATCTGCAAACTGTTTTGTAGGTGGAACACCCTTCACATGCTAGAAGCAAATGGATCCTCGACAGCGGTTGCTCACGGCATATGACCAGTGACGCTACCCTATTTGCAACACTGTCGAAGAAGAAGAAGGAAGGTTATGTTTCCTTCGGTAATAATTTGAAAGGGTATATTATTGGTATCGGTGATGTTGGTAAGTCTCCCTATCCAGTGATTAAAGATGTCTGTCTGGTTACCGAGTTGAAACATAATCTGCTCAGCATAAGCCATCTAGCTGATCATGGTTATGGTATCAACTTTGGCAAAGACAAATGTACTATAGTTGATAGCTCAACTGGTAGTACCATCTTTGAAGGAATTAGGGAAGACAATATATATGTTTTCTATCTGTTGGAAGAAGCTAACATTTCAGGTAGATGCTTAATGGCCAAAAGTGATGAGAGTCATCTATGGCACATGAGACTCGGTCATGCAAACATGGATACAATTTCAAGATTATCCACAAAGAAGATAGTACGCGGTTTACCAGACATAACATTCAAGAAGGATTCGGTATGCAGCCAATGTGAAAAGAACAAGGCTACCAGATCCACATTCAAGTCTGTAAACGCAGTATGTACTACTAGACCTCTACAATTGCTACACATGGATTTATTCGGTCCTAGCAGAGTTGCTAGCCTCGGAGGTAAATTATATGCATTTGTTATTGTAGATGATTTTTCTAGATACACGTGGGTATATTTCTTGACATGCAAGAATGATGCATTATCCGAATTTGTCGCCTTTTGCAAGAAAGTACAAAATGAAAAAGGTTACATGATCACTCGAATTAGAAGCGATCATGGAGGCGAATTCAAGAATGCTGATTTCGAGCAATTTTGTGACACACACGGTTTCATACACGAGTTCTCCTGTCCTAGAACTCCACAACAAAATGGAGTTGTGGAACGTAAGAACAGAACTCTAACCGAAATGGCCAGAGTGATGTTAAATCAATTTAGCCTACCCAAATACTTCTGGGCTGAAGCTCTCAATACAGCTTGCTTTGTGCTCAATAGAGTTCTAATTCGACCCAAATCGAAGAAGACTCCATTTGAGTTATGGTTTGATAGAATTCCTTCAGTTTCATACTTTAAGATATTTGGCTGTAAAGGGTACAGAGTCTTCAACAAACGTACCATGATCATCGAAGAATCAATCAACGTCACTTTTGATGAAATGAACCAAATGTCTCTCGATGATAGTGATGAAGATCTGCCTACATCAAGTTCGACATCAGCTGAACCTGAACCAAGCTCTGCACTAGCTGAACCCCCTAGAGGAGATCCAGGAACCAGCTACCTCCAGAGTCTACCGAAAAGGTTAAAATTTACAGCTGATCATCCAAAAGATTTGGTAATTGGTGACATTACCAAAGGAGTAAGTACTCGATCATCCAGTAGAGATATTGTTTCTAGTGTTGCTTTTATTTCACAACTAGAACCTAAATCTATTGATGAAGCATGTAGTGATAGTTTCTGGATAGATGCCATACAAGAGGAATTGAACCAATTCGAACGGAATCAAGTTTGGGAACTTGTTCCCAAGCCTATTGATCATCCGGTCATTGGCACCCGTTGGGTATTCCGAAACAAACTAAATGAGGATGGTTTAGTAACTCGTAACAAGGCTCGACTCGTAGCTCAAGGATACAATCAAGAAGAGGGTATCGACTACGATGAGACTTATGCCCCAGTTGCGAGATTAGAATCCATTCGAATGTTATGTGCATTTGCATGTTTTCATGATTTCAAACTTTTTCAAATGGATGTAAAAAGTGCTTTTCTAAATGGCTTTATAAAAGAAGAAGTTTTTGTAGCACAACCTCCGGGTTTTACGGATTTCAAAAATCCTGACCATGTTTTCAAGTTGAAGAAAGCCTTATATGGTTTGAAACAAGCCCATCGTGCTTGGTATGACCGTCTAAGCTCTTTTCTACTTGACAACGGTTTTTTAAAAGAAAAGGTTGACACTACACTTTTTATTAAATCTTTTAATGGCAAGCTGCTTTTAATTCAAATCTATGTTGATGATATCATATTTGGATCCACTGATGAATCTCTTTGTCAAGAATTTTCTAAGTGTATGCAGAATGAGTTTGAGATGAGCATGATGGAAGAGCTGAAGTTCTTTCTTGGATTGCAAATCAAACAAACCGACAATGGGACGTTCATTAATCAAGCCAAGTACACAAAAGATTTGCTAAAGAAGTTCGATCTGGACAATGTCAAACCTATTGGCACTCCGATGGCAACTTCAACAAAACTTGATTCTGACGAACAAGGCAAGCCAGTCGACACACGTAAGTATCGAGGTATGATTGGTAGTTTACTTTACTTAACTGCTAGTCGTCCAGATATAATGTTTAGTGTTTGCCTGTGTGCACGTTTTCAAGCTAACCCAAAGGAATCACATCTAACCGCAGTTAAGCGTATCTTCCGATACCTTAAGGGCACTTCTTCTGTCGGCTTGTGGTATCCCAAAACTAAATCCTTTGACCTTATTGGTTATTCGGATACAGATTTTGCAGGATGCAAGGTTGATAGAAAAAGTACTAGCGGTACATGTCATTTCTTAGGCAAGGCTCTAGTCTCTTGGTTTAGTAAAAAGCAAAATTTTATAGCCTTATCAACAACAGAGGCTGAGTATATCGCTGCAGGACGTTGTTGCGCTCAGATTTTGTGGATGAAACAAACCCTAGAAGACTTTGATTTATTTTTCACAAATATTCCCATTTTCTGTGATAACACGAGCACCATTAATTTGACTAAGAATCCTGTATGTCATTCTCGTACTAAACATATCGAGATTAGACATCATTTTCTTAGAGATCATCATCAAAATGGAGATATAAACCTTGTGTACATAGATACTGAAAATCAATTAGCTGACATCTTCACTAAACCTCTAGCGGAAGATCGTTTCAATTATTTACGTCGAGAATTAGGAATTTTGGACGTCAATAATATTAATTGATTTTATTTTATGATTATATATCATTATGCAAAAACTGTGTTAGAGACAAGCTAATAAAGAGTCTGTCTGTCACCATAACTACGGTTGAAGCGAAGCGGTACTTAAGAGTTCCCCGGTGAACCTCCGCCAGCTGGGACAGTACTCCTACAGCTAATCTGAGACAGTCGTTGTGTAACGACATTTAATTCATAAAATATTATTAATTATGTTATTTGAAGACTAAAATAACTAATCTTTGAATTAAATATTTGCAATGAGTCAATGAAAAAGAAGTAGCACAAATCAACTTTGAAAGAACCCTAGGCGAATTCGGCCAGAGCTCTGACCGAATTCGGCCCGAGTTCGGTTGAGGGTGTATATGTATATATACAGAACCCGAGAGCTTCTTCTCTTTCATTGCTTCCAAACTTTCAAACAGCAGCTCCAGCCGCCCGAAACTCCTCCAAACCCTAGGTATTCACCAACCCATTGCTTCCTATCTACTTGGTGAAATCCTTCCAAAATTTGGAATCGTGCGGAGATCGTTCTTCTCAACAACATATCCAATTTTCGTGAGGTATAACTCCCTCTCTCTCCACCTTTCATATTAGTGCTTTTTATTTCAATGGCACCTAGATTTAATCCGTCAAAGAGGAAGAAGACCACTCCTAGTGAGGAAGGGTCCTCTTCGAATCCTCACACGGATTCCTTGTTTTCGCCGGTCCAAAAGAGCGACGGCGCTTTCGATGGGTTCTTCTTTCAAACCCTCGATCAAGCTTTATTATGGTACGGTGACTTTTCCACCCGTTCCATATGTAGCGGCGCTCCGGTTAAATGGACGGTATTCCCTGATCATCGTCACTTATTTGAGGCATTAGGGTTACACTTACTTGTTAAACTGTGCTTCCCAATTGCTACTAATGCCATTAGATTGTTCTATTGCAATCTCGTAGTTAACACTTTTGACGTGAGCACACGTGTCGGAGGCATAGATATTGACTTCAATGATGTCCTTCTAGCGGAGATTCTTGGTATTCCCAATGAAGGTGAACCGCTAGTTGATATCACGGAATTCGATTTCCCCGAAGGCACTACACTCACGAGTTTCAAAATGGAACTTTGTGCACCTGACAGAGTACGTTCTGGAAAGTTCAAGGCTAACAACCTGAACTTGTTCAACTACGAATTGCATCGCATCATCTACTCTACTCTTCTTCCAAAATCCACTTCCAAGGATGATGTGACTTCGCTTGAGTTGTCCGCCATGTACCATATTCTTAAGGGGATTCCTTTTTTCGCCCCTAAGACAATCATTCAGATGATGGGACGTTGTCGTGCTAGAGATCGAAATCTCTCTTACGCGATGATTCTCCCTCGTATCTTTCAGCGATTCGAGATCGATCTATCGACTTGTACTCAGGACTCTGAGCCCAAGTTACTCCAGCTTTCTCGTCGCAGCCGGACTGCTTCAGCTCCACCTCCTGCTCCTCCTACTGCACCATCTTCACCATATCAGTCGTATGCCATGACTTTTGAGGGCATACATCAGCATTTATCAGCTTTGCACGTCTCGATGACGGACATGGCTCGCGAGCGAGAGTTCTGCGATGTCACCCGTTACCAGGCGATGGCAAACTCCTTGGCCGATCTGCGTTTTGCTCAGACTGGTCACTCTGCTGCTTTCATTCCTCGTGATCCAGCTTTTTTGGGTTACCGCTGTGAGGATGAGGCTGTTCATGCCTACTTCCAGCCAGGTAACGCCTATGACTGGTATCGTGCACCTAGAGATTACGTTGGTGAGTTCTATGCTGGCGCCCCTACTCATCCTACTGGCGCTGGTACTTCTGGTGCTGGTACTTCCGGTCATGCTGGCCACGCTGCTGATGATATTGATGAGGATAGTGATGATGAGATCTGATTTGATTATTAGTGATATTCTATTGTATACTTGGAAATGCTCCGACATTCCAAGTTTTTATCATTTACTTTTATCAGTACTTTGTAGTTTGCTATCAGTATTTTTTATCTTCATGGACATGTTTTTGATGTTTCATTTATGACATCTCAGTTTATTTCAGTATTTTGTTTAAGCACTATCTCTTTATACTGCTTCTCCATTTTTAAACTGCCTGTGAAATAGCATGCCTGAGATTTCTTTTATGTTTTGAAGCAATACATGCCTGTGATGATAATTTGTAGACACTTTACATTCCTGTGATGCTATATCTCTAATTCTTATATTATATTTCTTTTATTTTCTCGCTATTTGTTACTTATGCATTGATTGCGGGGGAGCCTTCTGCATTTAATGCGGGGGAGCCTTCTCCTGTGCAATTATTTTGCTAAGTGACAAAGGGGGAGAAAATTAAAAATGATCTAACATTTTTTTTGAGTTAAATATAGATTATGAACAATTTCTACTTTTTGATATTTTTGAACAAGCTTGAACTAGCTTAATGTTATATCATTCATAGTTTGTCAATTATCAAAATGGGGGAGATTGTTGGCCCATTGGTCATAGTCAACCTGATTTTAATAATTGATCAAAACTCTGTCTGGATATACGAAGCTTGTTGGGACATCTCAGCTCCTTGGACATAAGCAAGATTGGATATTCACTCCGTTCAAGACTGAAGATCTGTTTGCCTACTTGAGTCTGTACTTCCTATGCAATGTAATTTTTCACTTTATTTGAGTCTAGGAATACATTGTACACCGAGTCGTACTGGCAAATAGGCTACTCTCAAATAGTTCAAAATGTTTTTAAAATGACCTATCAAAATGTTTACAAAAAGGTTTTCAAAAAGGTTTTCAAAAATCACCAAAAATCTGTTTTAAAAACCCTAACCTAACCCTGACAGAACTCGGCCAGAGTTCGGCCAGAGTTCGGCCAGAGTTCGGTTGGTGGCCGTTTGATTTTTGAAATTCTCTGGAACTTGGTCCTCCTGCAGTTGCGAATTTGACCGAGATTTGCTCATCGAGTTCTGCCCGAATTCTGCCCGAATTCTGACAGAGTTCTCCCTTTGGAATTCCTATAAATAGAGATGGATTTCGATCATTTCAATTCACTCATTCACTTTCAATCTTCTCTCTATCTAAAAAGCTTTCTGCCTTCCAAAGAGTTTTCTAGAGCTTTCATTTTCAGATCCCAAGCCAGTTACAATCCTCTAGTCGATTTGCCAGTGCGGTACGGTCTAGAAGTTTCTGAGAGATTGTAATCAGAAGGCTTGATTGAAGAATACCTCTTCACATTTGAAGTTGGACGAGTTCTTCGTATCAAAGCTCGCGTTGTAGAAGTTGCAAGGACTTCGTAAGAAAACTTGCGGTTTTTCCTATAGTGGATTCAACTGGTAGCAAGAGTTCTACCGACTGGATTAGTCCTCAACAGAGGGATACCAGTATACATCGCTGTCTTTGCGTTTGCTTTCTGAAATCTGCCTTTACATTATTTCAATTGTGATTATATACTGTGATTGTGTTGCTAACATTTTTTATTTAGCATTATTCCGCTGCCAACTCTATTCACCCCCCCTCTAGAGTATTACGCTTTACTATATCGTTCCTACACGATGTAGGTACCCCGGGCCGGGACAACTCGGCTCACATGGTTGACGATCGTCACCTTTATTTGTAGCTTATGCAGAGAGTTGTATAGGAAATATTTGGTGTTCCAACATGCACTAGAGTAGTACAAATTCAACTTCCTGTTAATAAAGTGGGATATCATATCCCGGGGGATTATATCATCGAAAGAGTGTACTTCCGTGTTGGCACGACGTAGTCTTCTAGCTCTTCGTCAGTGAGGACTAGAGCTATTGCGAGAGGAGGGGGAGAACGCTTCCCTTTCAATTTGACCACTAAAGGGGTTGTGGTCACATGCTCATGTGCCTTCGTGGTTAGCCTTGGAGACCTCTAGGGTAGCCTTATTTGTATCAATTCTTGACCTTCATCTATCGTTACTGAAGACGAAGGTGGAGCTCAACCCCGAAGCTAAACAACGAGAGGCGCTGATACTTTGGGAGACCTTCCTTTTAATCTAACCTTTAAAGGTTCTTCGGTCACTGCTGTACTTTCTGAGGCTGTCTCTGCCTCGTCATCAGCATCATTGCTATCGTCATCCCAGGGGATTGACTTGTACAGATCAGCATCCGTACAATAGGCTACAAGTCCTCGGAATGGGTCGATATCATCAAACTCTGTTTTGATGGTCCCATTGCTGGCTACATACTTAATGTACTGATGTAGGGTGGAAGGGACAATCATGTACTCATAGATCCATGGTGGTCCTAGCAGCATGTTGTAGTTTATGTTTGTATTGATGTCATACATGTTACTACAGTATGGAGGTCACCAATTTGATACATCAGGAAAATTTTGCCCAGAGGCTCGCTCTTTCCTTCATTGAAGCCGCTGATTGTTGTGTTCGAGGATGTCAACCGATGCATCAGAATTGCTAGATTTTGATGGAGGCTTCTTGGGATAATACTTAGAGAGGAACCCAGGTCGATGTGGATATAATCGACCTTAATGGCACCGACATACCCTGTATAATACAGGGTGCGATTGTGTCGGTTATTCTTTAGCATGTCTTGCTAGGTGAAAGTGATACTGAAAATCACTTCGACCACGCTGTGGCAATGTGGGCAAGCTGTAGGATCATCTTTTGGTGGACGAACCTGAGTAAGGAAGGACTCAACTTTCTGTAAGGCTTCATTGAGCGTATTTCGGGTCTCTTTAGAGAGGCGAAGGAGCTCGAAAAGTGACAATCTAGATGGAGAGTTGGCCAGCTGTGCTAGAATATCAAAGTTGTAGGGCTTGATAGGCCCTATTGTCGGATCCTTTCTAAGAGGTTTGTCGAAGCAAACCTCCTTATGTTTTTGCTTATCCGTGGTAGGAGCCCGAGATGGACCTGCCTCTGGTGCGTTAGGAGCTTGAGATGGACCTGCTCCTGATACATCTAGGATAGGGGAAGTAGTCGGTAGAGACTCCTCCTGCTTTAGAGCCTGGCTCTTCTCTTGTCCCTGTACTGAGCAGGTGGTCACCAAAGCATCATCGATCGAAGCCGAGACCATGCGACATGTTTTACTTTTCTTCTCTTTGGTAGAAAGGATCGTAGGTGCCATCATGTTGGGGACTAAGTCAGGATGAATCCATATGACTTCGCCTTGAGGTATGGAGAGCGGGATGAGACCTTGAGTATTGTCCCATGCTGGTGGAAGGTTTACTACTTCCATTATCGCCTTCGGAATGGGGACGACACCGTCTTGCACCTCTGTGGCTGGAAAACTCCCAAACTGGAGAGTAACCATGTTGGCCATGATAGTCTTCTTCTTATAATCTAACGATATGACATTGGCGTTGATGAGACACTGGATTTGCCTTTTCAACACTGAGTAATCTGTGTTGAGTGGTGGACGTGCTGGTGGTAATTTGCAGTACTTAGGATGGTACACCTTTTCCACTTTATCAGGACGCCTGTGGGTCGGGATGGACAGTTTGCCACTCTTCGTAAGCATCTCAAAGAGCTCTAGCGTATCTTCGTCATTGAAGGAGTAAGTCTCCTTCGGCCTCTATATTTCCCCAAACTTGGGTTTCACGGATGCTGAACCTTTAGAGAAGTTGATGGTCATGGCATGCTTGCCTTTTTCGTCTTTGGGGTTGCTGCTGGATAAGCGTCTCCCCTTGTCTTCAGGCGTAGAAAAGTGTAGCCCCAGGAGATGCACATCCTGGGCTTTACTCTATACGGCATCCGTCTTTCTAATGAAAGGCATCCACTCCATGCAAGGAGCACTGTGCCACAATTTGATTGCGGGTAGCATGTTCTTACGGTATGAGTCCATAAGTATGGGCTCAGGCATGCCGGGCGGTAATCTGAGGGCTGCCTGGCGGAAGCGCTCGATGTATGAGTGGACAGGCTCCTTCTCCCTCGGGATAATCTCCATTAGGGTCGACATCGTCATGTCCATCCCTGCTTCTAGAATCGGTCCACGAACAGAGTCTTCAGGTCTTCAAATGATGATATACAATCGTCCAGAAGACTGCAGAACCATTCATAGGCAACCTACTGTAGGGCTCCTATGAATATGTTGGATAGGAGGGCGTCATCATTTGGTAGGTGTCCAGTTACTGAGGCAAAGTACCTCAAGTATTATCGAGGAGACCACTTCCCTTCGTAAGATGTAAGCATCTAGGGTTTGTATTTGGGAGGGTAGACGATGTTATCCCATTCGGCTGGGTAAGGCTGTCGAATATCCATGTTTCGGAGTGTTGTTTGCTTTTCTTTGGCAACATGACGAGCATACAGCTCCTTGATGGCATGTTATATCTCGGTCGGTATTGCAGAACCTGTATTCGATAGAGTAGATAAGGAGGGTCCTGTTTGGTGGGTGGCAGACAGCCTGCTGGATCCGTCATTGGTTGGCGTATCAAGCACAGTTGTAGAGGCAGCAGGGGTTATATTGGTCTTAAGGTCGATTATGACCGAGGACAGAGTCTTCATGGTGTCCGTCAGTGTAAAACCCCTAAATTTCTACTTTTTTTTATTAAATTTGGTACCGATTTAAAATTTTTGTATTGTACGTCGTATAGTCGTATTGTACGCCGAGCGCGGAAGCTCATTTTTTGAATTTGCTCGACGAATGCGAATATGTGCGAGCGTACATATTTTTAGAAAAACATTTTTGTTTCAAAATAATATATGTAATAATTATTTTTGCTATCATATCAACATTTCCAAGTCCATTATTTTATTTATTTATAAAAAGTCTTCCGTTTATAATAGTTTTTAATAATAAATAATATTCTTGTACATACGTATAGAATTCCTAAATATTTACTAGTTCATTTTAAATAAATGTATTTTCGAAATTTATTAATATTAATATTTTATTATTCAAAAAGATTTATTATTTTTGAAATTATTATTATTGGTATTTTTGGAAAAATATATTTCGAAATTATTGTGAAGATTTAAATTTTGATTTGATTCCAAGGATACATTTTAATAGTAAACTAATATCTATATTTGAAATTGATTTGATTTTAAACTAAGAGAATTTAATTTGATTTAAATTAGATTTGGATTTTGATTTGATTGCTTTTAAACTAAATTAGGAAATATCTAAATTGGGTTTTAAATATCCTAATCCTTATCTTATTGGGAATTCCCACATCCTATAAATAGGCAGGTACTCCTCCAATTTATTTTTATCATCCACCAAATTGACTCCACAAAATATGCCACCACAAATAGGTGTGCCTCATGTCGGTGTTCCATCCATCCTCGTGTCAGCCGTGACGGCCTCGGGTTCGACCCCGGGTGTCTTCCACTATCCTTATATTTTTTTTTACATATACATCATATTCTTTGTATCCGACATACCGGACACGTACACCAAATTCATTCCAACCTAATCTCCGTGTCCGACACTTGGACACGATTCCTAATCCCTAATCCTAATCCTAACCATCTGCCCACGTCTTCCCACCACCGTCACCGCAGCGACCTTCACCCTCTGCCAACCGAACCCATCTCCACCGTTGCCATCCGACCACCACGGTAATGGCCGAGCCAACCCCAAATCGATCTTTCCGACCATACCATCTCCCCCGCCACCATCAGCCAGAACCGCCCACGCCATGATCACCACCGACCAAACCAACCGCCACCGCGGCCACTGCCGCGGCAGCTCCGCCACCACCATCGTCGGCATCCCGCCAACCAAACCCTCCGACCATCAACACCCATCACCACCACCGCCTCCATCAAACACCAAACAGAAGAAAAACCCTAAAAATCGAAACCTTCTTACCTCCGCCGCAGCGCCGAGCCGTCCGCCCCGCGCCAAGACCACCGGAGCGCCGGACTGCGGTCCGTGCCGCGGTAGACCGGTCGACCGCCGACCGGCCCGCTCCCTCCGTTCCTTCTCCTCCACCCACCGGATCTCCGAGCCACCCGCCGGATCTCCACTTCCTCCCGACCCCGATCTTCTTCCGCCGACGTCGCCTCGGAAAAGCCTACGCGAGCCACCGTCGACCCTCCGCGCGACCGTCACCGTTCCCCATCTCCAGCCGCTCGCCGTGGCCAAGCCACCGAACCCTCGATCTCCTCATCCTCCGCTCGTCCCGCACCCTCCGTCATCCGCCGATCGAAACTTCACCGCCTTCGCCTTGTCCGGTCTCGCCGTGCTCCCACTCGAGCCCTAGCTCGGAGCAGCGCCGGCTGTGGCAGCCGCGCGCCGCACAGCCCAGGTTCCCCTTCTCGCTGTCCACGTCCCGCCTACCGCCCACTCATCCTGCTCCCCTCTATTCTTCCGCCGGACCCCGATGATCACCGCACTCCGCCCCTTTTCCCCCTCGCTCACTCTCTCCTCACTCTTCACTTCTTTTTTTTTCTCTCTCAATCTCTCTCTCGCTGGCACTGTTTTAAAAATACACTGGAGTGAGGGATGGTCTCCTCGAGAAGAGGAGAACCATGTGTTGTTCGGATTAAATTAAATATTATTTATTTATTTAATTATTTATTTATTTGTTTTTTTGTGGCTAATTATGATGATATTTTTGAGCAGCAGTACATACTGTGGTAATTATTATGATTATAATATTTATCATTATTATTATTAATATTATTATTGTTATTAGTATGACTCATTATTACTAATTTTAAGTTTTACTGTATACAATATATTAATATTTCAATATTTTAATAAGTTAATAGGCTATTATTAATATATTTTCTATTAGTATTATTACTACGATATGGTTACCAATATCTATAAAAATAAAATTTTAAACAGTAATAATGATCTATTTAGTTGACCTTAAAAGATATGACTATGTATTATAAACAGATTTTTGCCCAAGGCATTTTTCTAGATTTTATACTCTTCTAAAAATAATTTGATTAAAGCAATTTCCAAATTATCATATATATTTTCCAATAATTATATAAACAATTTTTATTAAGTAAATTATAGTTTTGGCCTTGAGTTATGTCACCCCCAGTTTCCAAAAATAGGGGTATTTTTGTCATTTTTCACTTTTAAATATTTTTGAAATTATTTATTTATTTATTGTATTATTTTGGGGTTATTTGAATCGGGTTCGAATTTCAACTCATTCCGACTTGTTTTGACTTGTTTCGGGGACCCGGGGTAGTTTTGACCTTAGCGGGCCCACACACTAGTTAGCTATGGCCCACATGTTAGTTATTTTAGTTAGTGACTAGACTAATTATTTTGGTTGGTATTAATATGGATTAGTGTTTTAGGATTGACCAAACTACCCCCGACTTAACCCCTTACCATTGTATTAGCAAATAGACTAGAGAGGGGCTTTTGGACTTTTCCCAATAGGACAAAACAGCCCCTTTATGGCCAGCCATGACTAGAGTGGATAGGACTCCATCATTTTATTATTCCTATTTCATTTCTCTCTCTTGTTCTTCCCTATTTTTTTAGAGAGCTTTTCCTAATCAAACCATCACCAAATCCTTCCATTTCTCCACCAAATCTTCTTCCTTCCCTCTCCATTCAATCCAAGGAAGTTGCTCCTCAAGTTTGGGAGGATTCGGAGCTCGTTCGTGTCCTTTTGGAATCTCTACGTGTCCGTGTCGAGTCGGAGGCCTTTTCCTTTGAACCTCTCTCCCGGAAGGTATAATCTCTCTTCTAAATCACCCTAACATGCATATAGGATTATTTTGAACCCGTAGGAATGACCCCCATGGTTGTATCTCCATTTGTGTCCATTTTGTGTCCATTTGGAGGTCATAGGTGTGTCCTTTATGTTATGGTTGTGTCCTAGTGGGAAAAGTACCTAATGGACACATGTATTTTATCATATATTGATTAAATGATTTATTAGAGATTTATTTCCAGATTTCCTATTGTTTAGAGTTTGTGTTTTTCTATGTGTCATATTGTTAATATCTATATATATATATATGTGATGATATATATATATATATCTCTCTCTCTCTCTCTCTCTCTATATATATATATATATATATATATATATATATATATATATATATATATATATATATATATATATATATATATATATATATATATGTATTTATATATAATGTGGTTTATATAAAAAAATATATATATATATATGGGATATATAAAAAATATATATATATATATATATATATATATATATATATATATATATATATATATATAATGTGGTTTATATATATGGGATATATATAGTGTGGTGTGATGTTGTGTTGGTGTTGGGAGAGACCCACAGGTTCGGCCAAGAGACTTTGGTTATGTGTGTGGTTGTATGTGTAGTGGTGGTGTTTGATGATTTGGTTGAGAGGGGAGTGAGGGAGAGGTGTTTGATATTATGTTTGAGTGTATATAGAGAGGGGTATATAGAGGAGAGTTTGTGAGGTGTTGTGGGTGTTTTGTAGAGGGGGAATAACCCAACCTGCTGCCCAACTAAACCACCAAACTGCTGTCAACAAAACAGCCATAAAACAGTCCTGTTTTCCCCTTTCACTGCTGTCCTAAAATGCCCCCAAACCACAGTCCTTTAGCCCCAAGTTTCTGTCCAAACACAGCTCTATAACCCCCCTAACCACTGTCCATAATAGCCCTAAAAACCCCAAAACAGTCCACTCAAAAACCCAATGTACCTGCTGTCCTAAAGTCCCCTTTGGCTGTCCTATAATGCCCCTACATTGCTGCCATGTTCAAGCCTAAATGGTTGTCCAAGTGCCACCATAAATCAGTCCACTTTTCTTCATAATGTGCTATCCCAAACTTGCCCTACATAGCTGTCCAATTCCACTTCAAATCAGTCCAACAAACCTCAAATATCAGTCCATATGTTTACCTATGTGTGTGTGTGTGTGTAGTTGTGAGTTTGTGTGGGTGTGTGAGAGTCTAGAGTGCATAGTTTAGTAACCTATAGGTAGCCTATTGTCTAAACAAGTAGGAAAGCCATAGGAGAAGCCTATGAGTGTGAGAAATACCATGTGAGTGTTGTGTGTGAGTGAGTGGTATGGGAGTGTGATAGTGTTAAGGGTAAATTCATGATATAGAATAGGGTAATAGGGTAAATCTATACCCCGTATCCTAACATGGTCTAGATACTTAGGATACCCAAATTTCTTGGTAGGTAAACCTTAGATAGGTTGATATCTAGCTATCCTAAGGAGTCTAGGCTAGTACCATGGGTATTTACGGGGTTTCCTTGGGTTTGGGCAAGGTATCGGGATTTACCTTGGAAGGGTAAATGCTAGTTTTGCCTAGGAATAGGGTAATTGTGTTAGAAGCCTAAGATAGAGTTAGAACTTGATTTCCGTGGTTGGTAATGATCAAATATGGTACTCTAAGACTAGTTTTGACGTCGGTTGACCTTTTTGACCAAAAGTCAACAAAAGTCAACCGAGAGTCAAACTTAGCCTTTAAGCGACCCGATTTGACCGAAACCAAACCAGAGTTGACCAGTTGACTGAAAATCAACTGTTAGTCAACATTAGACTAGTTTGACCTAGAGTTGACCCAGGGTTGACTCAGTGTTGACCAGAGTTGACCAGAGTTGACTTTTTGACCAAAAGTCAACTGTAAGTCAACCGTTGATCCCGATCGACCTAGTTTGACTTGGATTGACTCCCAGTGACCTAGTATGACCTAGTATGAACCAGTATGCCCTAGTATGACTCAGTTTGACCTTGATTGACCTAGTTTTGACTTAGACTTGCATTCATGGCTTGTATTAGCTTTCTTTTTTAGTATTTAGCCCTGTTTGACTCATAGTATCTTATTTTAGGTCTGTGATCACTCTGAGCGTCTGTTCACCCTATCAGCTCAGGACTACAGGCGAGTACATTCACTGATAGTTTTTATTGCCTTGATATCAGCTATATTCGATTCAGTTGTAGTGTCTTACTTGATTCTCAGACACGATATTTCACGGACTAGTATATGTCGGATCCTGTCATGAGATGTTGTTCCCGAATTACTTGGTATATTGGTACATGACTCGATTTGTTACTTGTACTTGTATAGACATGGACTTGGGAGTGGGCTGATCACCTGCTCTTAAACCTCGTGTCATGACGTGTTATGACCGAATCTTTTATACTATTCGGGGATGGGGAGTTATTAGTGGTTGTGTGATCAAAATACCCACTTGTTGTTTCACACTTGTACTCGACACTTGTTCATAGCTACTTGAACTTTCCATGGTAACCGGCCTTATCTTCACACTTGTTGTTTCACACTTGTTATTTGTTCGTAGCCGGTCAGATGGAAAGCTTGAACATGTTTCCCAAACCGATCACATGACGCACTAATAATTCAAGGCACCTTTTCATATTTATTTATCCTAGGAGGCTAAGTTCTGTTCAGGAGAAGAGTTACAACCCCGGTCCTTGTTTGGTTTAAGGGTTGTAACTCGGCTCCCGGATAGTTCCTAAGCAATCCTACATACATATTGTTGTTCTATTCAGTACTCACACCTATTATATATTTCCTGCTGGTTTTACCCTGTACTTTACATATCCTTGTCTTGTATTTTATTATACTGTCTCTTATAGCTTTTGTCAATTCATATGGAACTGCTGTTGGTGTTTGTACTTGCTCATTTTCCTGACATGATACCGTTGATAAATTTTACAGATGACTCTGAGACTGACTGCCCGACCTACTATAGGGTTGAGTCTGATGGACTAGATTTAGACCGTGGCTTATTGGTAGAGCCACTGGACTTTGCTCACCCTGAGTAGCCTAGTTTAGATAGGTTTGTCTGGCCTGCGAGCCAGCTAGTATATTTCAGTTTGTAGTATCTTATACTTATATTATCTAAGACTCTGGATGTTGTGTTAGCTCTGACTTATGGATTTTGGACTCGTTTTCTGTTTATCTATCATATCCCTTTTCATGCTATCTACCCTAGTTTTGATTATGTGATTGAGACTGTATTGCTATGTCACCTCCATTCGTAGTATATATACTGTATGGGTACATTTATCTGTTTTAGTCGTAGTATTTACAGACCCTATATACAGCGTTCTACCGCTGATTCTGCAGCGTAGGCTGGACGTAACCACGTACTCGTGCCCCTCTTCAGGGTGCGGGTCGTGACACATTTTTGTGGTGGCCCATGCAGGTCAGAGTCGCAATTAGTACGATCTCGTAATGGTGCTCGACTTAGAGTGCTAATTACGAGCCTGCGACTAGGATATAGGATCTAGGGTATGATAGGAGTTACTCAATCACATTTTAGGAAATTTTTGATCTTTTGATTACCATGACAACTCTTCTTGCATTTGAATTCAATTGTCCTCCTTTGATAATATCTTATCTTGTGCCATATTGATCTCTTGTGTTCAATTCATCTTCAGGATGACGGTGACTCATTCTCAGGCGGCAGGGCCTAGTACAGTTCCAGAGAGGTCAGATCCGGGAGGTCTTCCACCTTCGGCTACGGGAGTAGCAGTCGAGAGAGCAGTAGCCTCAGTCCCTGTCCTTCAGGCAGGAGTAGCAACGGCAGTTCCCGGAGGTCTTCCATCTCCAGCTGGGGGAGCTGCAGTTCAGGGAGCTGCCACATCAGACCCTGCCCTTCGGGCGGGAGCAGCAGCGACAGTTTCAGGAGGTCTTCCACCTCCGACAGCGAGACCGTCCATGGTCATCCCAGACATTCTTCCACCGCCGCCTCAGCTACCGGCAGACACTCAGGGGATGATGGCCCTTCTGCAGCAGATGTTGCAGACACAGAGAGCACAGGCAGAGGCACAGCACCATCAGGCAGAGGTGCTACGACAGACCATGGAGAACTCGCATCAGCTAGCTATGGCAGCAGTGGAGAGAGGTGCACAGGCTACAGTTCAGGGAGCACCAGATCAGCAGCAGGGTCAGGGGAGGCCCGGTACACACCTCCACTTCAGGAAGATGAACCCACGGGAGTTCAAGGGTACCGAGGGTATCCTATACGCGGACGACTGGCTAGAGGATGTCCAGAGGAGTCTGGAGTTGGCAGAGGTCCCGAGAGGTCTGTGGGTGACATCTGCAGCGAGCCAGTTCTTCGATATAGCGCTGACTAGGTACCGCACGAATCCGCGTGCGTCAGCAAGGAGATTGTCTTGGGAGGACTTCAGAAAACTCTTTAAGGAGAAGTTCTACCCGGACGTAGCCGTGTCAACTTTGGAGGGGCAGTTTGCTAGTTTGGTGTAGGAGAACTCGTCGGTAGACGAGTACGCAGCAGAGTTCTTCCGCTTGAGCAGGTTTGCACCCAGTTTGGTTCAGGATGAGGGGTGCAAGACCCGAAAGTTCAGAAGGGGTCTCATTCATGCAGTGCGCACTCGCACATCTGGGCGACGAGACGCGACCTTCGAGCAGATCCTTATGGAGGCTCAAATTGCAAAGAAGGACTTCGGCCTCAAGCCGAAGAGGAGCAGCAACGTTCTGGGAGCTAGTTCGAGTGCAGGGCCAACGAAGCGCCCACACTTCCAGCAGAGGCAGTTTCAGCAGCAGCAGCAGCCTCAGTTGCAGCTCCAGCAGGCACCGGTGCATGTCCAGCAGCACCAGGGACAGGGCCAGAGGCAGGCCATCCAGTGTGCCTTCTACAAGAAGATAGGACACACCGGGGAGGTCTGTAGATTGAGGCTGGGAGTTTGTCTGTTCTGTGGAGCTCCAGATCACCAGATGAGGGACTGTGCTGCCCGTGCAGCCAGACAGGCGGGCCAGGATAGAGTGCGGCAGGCTAGAGGAGGCCAGCAAGGGCGCGCGTTCGCCATGGCAGTTGAGCCCACTCGGGCAGTAGCAGAGCAGATAGCAGGTTCCAATCTTTCGATCTCATTTCCGTATTGCTTCCTCATAAACTGTCTTGAACTTCGTTTCTATCTGTTCTTTGCTCATCGGATGAAAATTTTGTTCTTGTGATGTGATATTTCTGAGATAAGTCGTATGGGCTAGGTCGCCTCGATTATGAGATTTAGAATACTCTAGGGTCATGCTAGCAGGCAGAGTGAGGACATATAGTCGGACTATGGACGTATCTCTCGGGTGTAGAAATTTAAGGTTTTCGCTTCCAAGCTAGCGGCAATGCAAAAATTTTAAATACCATAATTCTAGAGGTATGTACCGTAGTTGAGGACTCTGTGATTATCGTAGCCTTGCTCACTGGCATGACGGAGATTCTGAGTATCATGATTATTGGACAGACGCATACGATTATCAAATTGCATGAATTTTCTGTGTTTATTTCGTTTTAAGTTTTTGGATGATTCTTTTAAGGTGGATAGACTTATATTTGAGAGTAATTTTAAATTTTATAAATTTAGTCATTTAATTCCTGTTTTGATTTTTGAGATTTTAATCATTTTAAAATTTTAGCCATGACTTGTGAATTTGAGATTTTACTATTGTTTGGTTTTAATTTCGAGGACGAAATTTTTTTTAGGTGGATAGATTTGTCACCCCCAGTTTCCAGAAACAGGGATATTTTTGTCATTTTTCACTTTTAAATATTTTAAAATTATTTATTTATTTATTGTATTATTTTGGGGTTATTTGAATCGGGTTCTAATTTTAACTCATTCCGACTTGTTTTGACTTGTTTCGGGGACCCGGGGTAGTTTTGACCTTAGCGGACCCACACACTAGTTAGCCATGGCCCACATGTTAGTTATTTTAGTTAGTGACTAGACTAATTATTTTGGTTGGTATTAATATGGATTAGTGTTTTAGGATTGACCAAACTACACCCGACTTAACCCCTTACCATTGTATTAGCAAATAGACTAAAGAGGGGCTTTTGGACTTTTCCCAATAGGACAAAACAGCCCCTTTATGGCCAGCCATGACTAGAGTGGATAGGACTCCATCATTTTATTATTCCTATTTCATTTCTCTCTCTTGTTCTTCCCTATTTTTTTAGAGAGCTTTTCCTAATCAAACCATCACCAAATCCTTCCATTTCTCCACCAAATCTTCTTCCTTCCCTCTCCATTCAATCCAAGGAAGTTGCTCCTCAAGTTTGGGAGGATTCGGAGCTCGTTCGTGTCCTTTTGGAACCTCTACGTGTCCGTGTCGAGTCGGAGGTATTTTCCTTTGAATCTCTCTCCCGGAAGGTATAATCTCTCTTCTAAATCACCCCAACATGCATATAGGATTATTTTGAACCCGTATTGTTTAGAGTTTGTGTTTTTCTATGTGTCATATTGTTAATATCTATATATATATATATATATATATATATATATATATATATATATATATATATATAATGTGGTTTATATATATGGGATATATATAGTGTGGTGTGATGTTGTGTTGGTGTTGGGAGAGACCCACAGGTTCGGCCAAGAGACTTTGGTTATGTGTGTGGTTGTATGTGTAGTGGTGGTGTTTGATGATTTGGTTGAGAGGGGAGTGAGGGAGAGGTGTTTGATATTATGTTTGAGTGTATATAGAGAGGGGTATATAGAGGAGAGTTTGTGAGGTGTTGTGGGTGTTTTGTAGAGGGGGAATAACCCAACCTGCTGCCCAACTAAACCACCAAACTGCTGTCAACAAAACAGCCATAAAACAGTCATGTTTTTCCCTTTCACTGTTGTCCTAAAATGCCCCCAAACCACAGTCCTTTAGCCCCAAGTTTCTGTCCAAATACAGCTCTATAACCCCCCCTAACCACTGTCCATAACAGCCCTAAAAACCCTAAAACAGTCCACTCAAAAACCCAATGTACCTGCTGTCCTAAAGTCCCCTTTGGCTGTCCTATAATGCCCCTACATTGCTGCCATGTTCAAGCCTAAATGGCTGTCCAAGTGCCACCATAAATCAGTCCACTTTTCTTCATAATGTGCTATCCCAAACTTGCCCTACATGGCTGTCCAATTCTACTTCAAATCAGTCCAACCAACCTCAAATATCAGTCCATGTGTTTACCTATGTGTGTGTGTGTGTAGTTGTGAGTTTGTGTGGGTGTGTGAGAGTCTAGAGTACATAGTTTAGTAACCTATAGGTAGCCTTTTGTCTAAACAAGTAGGAAACCCATAGGAGAAGCCTATGAGTGTAAGAAATACCATGTGAGTGTTGTCTGTGAGTGAGTGGTATGGGAGTGTGATAGTGTTAAGGGTAAATTCATGATATAGAATAGGGTAATAGGGTAAATCTATACCCCGTATCCTAACATGGTCTAGATACTTAGGATACCCAAATTTCTTGGTAGGTAAACCTTAGATAGGTTGATATCTAGCTACCCTAAGGAGTCTAGGCTAGTACCATGGGTATTTACGGGGTTTCCTTGGGTTTGGGCAAGGTATCGGGATTTACCTTGGAAGGGTAAATGCTAGTTTTGCCTAGGAATAGGGTAATTGTATTAGAAGCCTAAGATAGAGTTAGAACTTAATTCTCGTGGTTGGTAATGATCAAATATGGTACTCTAAGACTAGTTTTGACGTCGGTTGACCTTTTTGACCAAAAGTCAACAAAAGTCAACCGAGAGTCAAACTTAGCCTTTAAGCGACCCGATTTGATCGAAACCAAACCAGAGTTGACCAGTTGACTGAAAATCAACTGTTAGTCAACATTAGACTAGTTTGACCTAGGGTTGACCTAGGGTTGACTCAGTGTTGACCAGAGTTGACCAGAGTTGACTTTTTGACCAAAAGTCAACTGTAAGTCAACCGTTGATCCCGATCGACCTAGTTTGACTTGGATTGACTCCCAGTGACCTAGTATGACCTAGTATGAACCAGTATACCCTAGTATGACTCAATTTGACCTAGATTGACCTAGTTTTGACTTAGACTTGCATTCATGGCTTGTATTAGCTAGTATCTTATTTTAGGTCTGTGATCACTCTGAGCGTCTGTTCACCCTATCAGCTCAGGACCACAGGCGAGTACATTCACTGATAGTTTTCATTGTCTTGATATCTGCTATATTCAATTCAGTTGTAGTGTCTTACTTGATTCTCAGACACGATATTTTACGGACTAGTATATGTCGGATCCTGTCATGAGATATTGTTCCCGGATTACTTGATATATTGGTACATGACTCGATTTATTACTTGTACTTGTATAGACATGGACTTGGGAGTGGGCTGATCATCTGCTCTTAAACCTCGTGTCATGACGTGTTATGATCGGATCTTTTATACTATTCGGGGATGGAGAGTTATTAGTGGTTGTGTGATCAAAATACCCACTTGTTATTTCACACTTGTACTCGACACTTGTTCATAGCTTCTAGAACTTTCCATGGTGACCGGCCTTATCTTCACACTTGTTGTTTCACACTTGTTATTTGTTCGTAGCCGGTCAGATGGAAAGCTTGAACATGTTTCCCAAACCGATCACATGACGCACTAATAATTCAAGGTACCTTTTCATATTTATTTATCCTAGGAGGCTAAGTTCTGTTCGGGAGAAGAGTTACAACCCCGGTCCTTGTTTGGTTTAAGGGTTGTAACTCGGCTCCCGGATAGTTCCTAAGCAATCCTACATACATATTGTTGTTCTATTCAGTACTCACACCTATTATACTTTTCCTGCTGGTTTTACCCTGTACTTTACATATCCTTGTCTTGTATTTCATTATACTGTCTCTTATAGCTTTTGTCAATTCATATGGAACTGCTGTTAGTGTTTGTACTTGCTCATTTTTCTGACAGGATACCGTTGACAAATTTTACAGATGACTCTGAGACTGACTGCCCGACCTACTATGGGGTTGAGTCTGATGGACTAGATTTAGACCGTGGCTTATTGGTAGAGCCACTGGACTTTCCTCATCCTTTGTAGCCTAGTTTAGATAGGTTTGTCTGGCCTACGAGCCAGCTAGTACATTTCAGTTTATAGTATCTTATACTTATATTATCTGAGACTCTGGATGTTGTGTTAGCTCTGACTTGTGGATTTTGGACTCGTTTTCTATTTATCTATCATATCCCTTTTCATGCTATCTACCCTAGTTTAATTCTTTAAGTTGGGTAGACTACCTTATGACCTAGCAACCCCTTTGACCTAGTGACCTATATTAGCAAGCTTATTTAGATCCTAGAATCTAGAAGACCTAACCCTTCTAGCCAACCAAGGACTTGGACAAGAAGACTATAGGACAACTGTATGACTTAGAATCATTCTACCTTCTTTTAATCTAAATCTCTCGTGCCTATGTTTTTACCACTTTGACTAATGTTGCAACTATAATCTAGTTTTGCAAACTAATCCATTTATCGAGTTTGTTCATGACTTATGCAATTGAGCGGCCGCTCACTAACATATTGTCTAATCAGAACCGGTGCATGATGGTCTGATCAACCGAGTGCACTTGGATTCGCTTTTGACTATTATTCTACGTGGATGGAACATAATTAAACTTGTCCTTTAGAACCTCATCCACGACTGCCTTGACAATTTCTTTGAAATTATCCGATCGCCTTTGAATCACGTATTCGTATTCGATAACGCCTCCTTCGAACTCTATATTGCTTTCGCCTTCACCTATTTTAGGAGGACGAAGGCGTTATTCTAGAACTTCCTCTAGCCTTCCTATCGGCTATGACCATTCTCACTCGATATTGCTATCCTAAACTACTCGACTCTATCAAGACCCTCTAATCGCTTAATTAAATCGATTCTATTTCGTTCTCTTAATCGTGACCCTCATTCATTCCGACCGTATCGTATTATTTTCCTATGATCTAGATCACAATTTCTTACAACAAGATTTTTGTTATTAATTGTTCCCCATCGATACTCCCTTGTGTCTTCTCACCCCCCTGCTAATTCTTAATTTCGAGGACGAAATTCTTTTAAGTTGGGTAGGATGTAAAACCCCTAAATTTCTACTATTTTTTTATTAAATTTGGTACTGATTTAAAATTTTTGTATTGTACGTCGTGTAGTCGTATTGTACGCCGAGCGCGGAAGTTCATTTTTCGAATTTGCTCGACGAGTGCGAATATGTGCGAGCGTACATATTTTTAGAAAACATTTTTTATTTCAAAATAATATATGTAATAATTATTTTTGCTATCATATCAACATTTCCAAGTCCATTATTTTATTTATTTATAAAAAGTCTTTCGTTTATAATAGTTATCAATAATAAATAATATTCTTGTACATACGTATAAAATTCCTAAATATTTACTAGTTCATTTTAAATAAAAAGGTATTTTCGAAATTTATTAATATTAATATTTTATTATTCAAAAAGATTTAGTATTCAAAAAGATTTATTATTTTCAAAATTATTATTATTGGTATTTTTGGAAAAATATATTTTGAAATTATTGTGAAGATTTAAATTTTGATTTGATTCCATGGATACATTTTAATAGTAAACTAATATCTATATTTGAAATTGATTTGATTTTAAACTAAGAGAATTTAATTTGATTTAAATTAGATTTGGATATGGATTTTGATTTGATTGCTTTTAAACTAAATTAGGAAATATCTAAATTGGGTTTTAAATATCCTAATCCTTATCTTATTGGGAATTCCCACATCCTATAAATAGGCAGGTACTCCTCCAATTTATTTTTATCATCCACCAAATTGACTCCACAAAATATTCTACCACAAATAGGTGTGCCTCGTGTCGGTGTTCCATCCATCCTCGTGTCAGCCGTGACGGCCTCGGGTCCGACCCCGGGTGTCTTCCACTATCCTTATATTTTTTTTACATATACATCGTATTCTTTGTGTCCGACATACCGGACACGTACACCAAATTCATTCCAACCTAATCTCCGTGTCCGACACTTGGACACGATTCCTAATCTCTAATCCTAATCCTAACCATCTGCCCACGTCTTCCCACCACCGTCACCGCAGCCACCTTCACCCTCTGCCAACCGAACTCGTCTCCACCGTTGCCATCCGACCACCACGACAATGGCCGAGCCAACCCCAAATCGATCTTCCCGACCGTACCATCTCCCCCGCCACCATCAGCCAGAACCGCCCACGCCATGATCACCACCGAGCAAACCAACCGCCACCGCGGCCACTGCCGCGGCAGCTCCGCCACCACCATCAGTAACACCACCACCACCATCGGCATCCCGCCAACCAAACCCTCCGACCATCAACACCCATCACCACCACCGCCTCCATCAAACACCAAACAGAAGAAAAATCCTAAAAATCGAAACCTTCTTACCTCCGCCGCAGCGCCGAGCCGTCCGCCCCGTGCTAAGACCACCGGAGCGTCGGACCGCCGTCCGTGCCGCAGTAGACCGGTAGACCGTCGACCGGCCCGCTCCCTCCGTCCCTTCTCCTCCACCCGCCGGATCTCCGAGCCACCCGCTGGATCTCCACTTCCTTCCGACCCCGATCTTCCTCTGCCGACGCCGCCTCGGAAAACCCTCCGCGAGCCACCGCCGACCCTCCGTGCGACCGTCACCGTTCCCCATCTCCAGCCGCTCGCCGTGGCCAAGCCACCGAACCCTCGATCTCCTCGTCCTCCGCTCGTCCCGCACCCTCCGTCATCCGCCGACCGAAACTTTACCGCCTCCGCCGTGTCCGGTCTCGCCGTGCTCCCGCTCGAGCCCTAGCTCGGAGCAGCGCCGGCTGTGGCAGCCGCGCGCCGTACAGCCCAGGTTCCCCTTCTCGCTGTCCACGTCCCGTCTACCGCCCTCTCATCCTGCTCCCCTCCACTCTTTCACCGGACCCCGGTGATCACCGCACTCCGTCCCTTTTTCCTCTCGCCCACTCTCTCCTCACTCTTCACTTCTTCTGTTTTTTTTCTCTCTCTCAATCTCTCTCTCGCTGGCACTGTTTTAAAAATAAACTGGAGTGAAGGATGGTCTCCTTGAGAAGAGAAGAACCATGTGTTGTTCGGATTAAATTAAATATTATTTATTTATTTAATTATTTATTTATTTGTTTTTTTGTGGCTAATTATGATGATATTTTTGAACAGCAGTACATACTGTGGTAATTATTATGATTATAATATTTATCATTATTATTATTAATATTATTATTGTTATTAGTATGACTCATTATTACTAATTTTAAGTTTTACTATATACAATATATTAATATTTCAATATTTTAATAAGTTAATAGGCTATTATTAATATATTTTCTATTACTATTATTACTACGATGTGGTTACCAATATCTATAAAAATAAAATTTTAAACCGTAATAATGATCTATTTAGTTGACCTTAAAAGATATGACTATGTATTATAAACAGATTTTTGCCCAAGGTATTTTTCTAGATTTTATACTCTTCTAAAAATAATTTGATTAAAGCAATTTCCAAATTATCATATATATTTTCCAATAATTATATAAACTATTTTTATTAAGTAAATTATAGTTTTGGCCTTGAGTTAGCCTAAACACATATTATCTTTGGTATTGTTGATATACATCTTTTTGCCTAGAAATTTAGTTTTAACCCTAAAAACATTTTTTTGATTCTTTAATTTTTTTTATTTTATTTTTTCTAAAAACTATTTTGTCCTTAATAATTTTTAGCCTTTAGGAAATATTTAATTTGACTAATAGAATATATTTTTATCGTATATATATTATTTCTCCAACTCTCTTGATTTTCTCCATCTCGTGATTCAACCCATCTTTCCCATTTCTTTGCCAATTCTTTCCTTCCACATATTGACCCTAACTAATTCAACCCTTCTGAACCCGATGGAACTGTCCGTGCCACCACCCGAGGTCACCATGTATAGTTTTTGTACCGAAGTCGCAGTTCGTACCATCTTGATCATCGCAGCACACCAGTCGTCCTACCAGGCAAGACACCTTGCCATTCGCTGTTTAATTATGTTAGCTCATATTTCATGCATTATTTATTTTCTTTATACAAAATAAACTGTGATACATGGCATAACTGTTAGAACTTACTGTTCATTTATATTTCCTGCTGTGTATTATTTTCTTACAAATTAAACCTAGATTTAAGGGACCACCTTGTGTAATGCATTTATTGGCCTTGACACGTTGTAACACAAAGTTGTGTGTCGCATGTAGGACACGGAAGTACGTGATTGGCTGGCCACCAGTGCGTACAAGTCGTACGATAGGAATAATCGCTAATAGAGGTTGCATGCTTAGTTTGACTTAGCGGTTATAGAGGTTTACTGTTGTGGATACAACAGAGTAGGCATTGGGCGGGAAGGACAATTCCTTAGCATATGGGCTTCGATGCACTTTCCTTGTGACCCGGACTCTCCGCTGGAGATACGGGATTGATGACCCATGATTACTGACGGCCACTGACGATTCTGCGGAATGTCATGCTCTTATTGATGGGGACTCTGGTGCCCAAGGGGAGACTATGCCGATCCTATTCAGCCAGGGTCCATGCGTAGGAAGCATTGTTCTTAACTACATATCACTTAGAACGGTTAGGCACCTTTATCCGTTAGGTGCAAGTACTTTTGGTTTGGGTACTTGTATTTGACCGTGGCTTGGAACAATAACTTGTCGCGGATTAGTTCATCACATCTTGTCCTTGTTTGGTTGTAGGTGTGACTTACTACTTCGATGAGAAGGTATTGAACCTTGTTGGAGTCCGGATACCATATTGGATTCATAGCATGGGAAGATACGTTACCGTGAATTAGTTTACCATCTTCTATCCTTGTTTGGTTGGGGGGATGGTACGCTCGTTCAGTAGGTACGTATTGGACCATGTTATAATTTGATTTACTTATTTATTTGAGCAATATTTATTCAGTTTATATGGCATGATATTATGTGTCTTGTTACGTCCCTCTGAGGACCTGGTTATCTCTCCAGGTGTGTGCTATTGTCTTTCGCAGGTGCTCTAGCTCTAGTCGTGACCATCTCTATTCTTCGAGGATGATTGCGCTTGGATCGTCTTCGCTTCGCTCGCCACTCATTTATTCTCTCATGTATATTTTTCTTTACTTGTTGGTAGTGGATTTGTCCTCGCCCAACATCTTGTATCAAGACAAATTTATTCTCATTATATGATATCTTTTATTCATTTATTCTGTGTGGATGAGATTAGTTATATTTTTACTACATTTTACAGCTTATATATTTATACGAGGCTTCCATATATTGGAGTATACTTCGTATGAATACAGCTGGCATGTCTACGTTCCTAGTCCTACGTATTTTGGGACTGGGGCATTACAGTCAGCGTATCTAACTTTGTCTCGAGGGTTTCGATACGTCTGAGAGCTTCGTTGTTGTCTTCCTCATTGCCAACGGCCATAAACACGAACCAAGTATGAGGATGGGTCGATGGAGCCATGGATCCTTCGTTCTCTGGCTCGGATGCCTGAGCCTAGCCGTCTTGAAGATACACCGTAAGATTATGATCTTCCTCGGACTCAGCACGGTTGCTACTCCCAGTCTGGTGACTGGCTGTGTCGATGGTGGTATCTGTTTCGTATTGCTCCTCCTCAGATTGGTACACAGTATTCTCGTGCATGGTAGGAGGCTGGCTACCCCCAGTATTTGGCATGGCTCCCAAAACAGATCTGGAACAGGTGCCTTGGAACACACCTGCATTGGGTACCTTAGCTTTGCTGCTCTCTGGCCACCTCTTCGGTTTAGCGACCGACACGAAAGGATTTTGGGAGGTCTTCTTGAAAGCTCTGGAACCTTGCACTGCGTAGCACATGACGATACGGGGTTCGTCTTCTCTATGGCTCACCGACCCCCTGTTGAGCCTCTAGCATGAGGTCGACGTGGAAAGTATTTGGAAGACGGAACACCGGCTCGATGATGGCGCAGCCATCTGCTAGCAGCAGCAGTTGATGGTAATCTGGGTGCAAGAGTACCTTGATTTATGTACGCCCTGTGTCACGGATTCTTCTTTCGCTTGGGAGCGGGTCGGATCTTCCGCCATAGCACCCCCATTGTACGTGCAATGAAGCTGCACGTAAGTACGATCAAAACGGGTCTGGCGGGAAAGCCTCATGTCGCTTCTGCGGGAACGCTACTCGCATGGCTCCCTCTCCGTAGGACATATCCCCTGGCTTGCCTCTCGGAGCAGTGGATCCTTTACTTTTAACGCGGGCCTCTGGTCTGCCATAGGTGTCGTACGCTTATTGCATCAAGTACGAACCACCTGGGATCTCTTCCTACTACCGCCAGCGGGTGAGTAGTATTCAGAGTCCACTGAAGGCTCACCTGAAGGGAAAACAATTCTGTCGAAGATAGATCTTCTTACCGGCAATGCTCCCATCGTGAGGGGTTGGACCGGTGTGCACTTCCTTTGGCATCGTACCTTCATCAGATCAACCATAGAACCACCGTCTTCCTCGCCATGCTTTCCTAGGACGAGAATCGGGTGGGGGAATAAGGCTGTAGCAGCTGGAATCTTCTCCATGGCATCGACGTTGAGGGTGTCCTGAGACGCAGTTCCAGCCATCATACTGCTAGCTGCAGCTTCCTTTGGCCTCCAGACACGTCGAATCTTCTTTGGTTGTACGAACCGCTTCGAAATCTTAGACTTTTCATGAGAGAGGAGATCTTCAAAAGCTTGCTGGTCGAAGCGTACGACCAACATGTCTTGGGAAGATCCCAGCAAGTTGTCATCAGATTGCGTCATCGCCTTCTCGTTGGAGGAGAAGGTATTCCCCAGCAGAGTCGCCATTTTGTTCGACACAACAAAAGATTGAACAAACTTTTTACTTTATTAAATATATAAGATATCTGTGTACAAAGAAGGAAGTCCTAAACAAGATATTCTAAGTACAGGGAGAAGAGGTTTCTGGGAAAGTGCGATGGTGGAGATCGAGCACTGCAGCGGCTCCTTTACTCCGTTGACGATCTGAAAATGAATTAACCTTGCTCTGGCTCTCTGGCGCCTTCGACGGAACTCTGGGGTCACCGATCAAGAGGCTGTCTGGAGGAGAAGATTCCTTAGAGGTGGTTGTTCTTCTGTTGGTTGGTTGGTGGATTGTTCCTTCTTAGATAAAGGTTGTCGCTCCTTAGTTGAAGGAGAACTCCTTTTATTTATAGAGAACCGAGCGCATATGCGATGTGCATTAGGGTTCCTGAGATATAAAAGAATCTGCCATTATTGTACGGTACGGACTTCTGCGGTACTGACATGTGGCGGTGTAACGCCCCAGTCCCAATATACGTAGGACTAGGAACGTAGACATGCCAGCTGTATACATACGCAGTACAGGGGCCTTGTATGTATACATAAGCTGTAAAATGTAGTAATCCAAGACAAACTAAATCTCATCCACAATGAAAAGAATAATAATATAAAAATCAACTTGAATATTTATGATACAATCGTTTGGTGGAGACAAAGTCCACTACCAACTATCTCAATGAAAGAAATGTACAAGAATCGATCCATAAAATGACAAGACGAACCAAGCGCAATCGTCTTCGAAGGAATATAGAGAATCACGGCCTTGGCTAGAACACCTGCAGTGAATCATGAAAGCACACACCCGGGGAATAACCAGCCATTGCTACCCTTAAGAAGTATGTAAATGTCCTCCTTAGGGAGTTCAACTCTGGTTGACGTTTGGAGGATCTTCGAGGTCTTGATGACCTGGGTCATGGGTGGATAGCCAAACCGAAGACCACCCTGTTGTGCTATATCCTTTCCATTCAGGGCTGCACGACCTGTTGCGCTCTTTAAAAGCTTGTGCCAATGACTGCTTCAGGAAGCTGCTTGCTTTGACCGAGTGGCAGTTATGCTTCTGGGAGGCTGCGCCCATAAAAGATCAGAATACGCCTCGATGGAGGTCAATCTTCTGGCATGAAGAAGAAGGGTTGTGCTTTGACGAAGTCCGAATCCCTTGTAGACCCTTCTAGGCTCTGTCGAATCTGTACCAGATCCTTTGTAGACGAACAGAATTAGTCCATTTTGTCTAGTCTCGATGTGTCTGTACTAGATTTTGGTATACGTGACACATAAGGGACTTCTTTTTATATCTTTTGTTTTGTCTTTTTAGCCCTTAGGCTGAGCCTTTGTATCATCTGCTCTGTGGCGAAGGGATGTCATCAGCTGAGATTTTTCATGCTTCTACAGGGTCGATGTGTGTGGCTTGATCGTATCAGCACAGAATAGGTAGGAATGTCACACTTCTGATAAATGATCCCAATTTATCGCATAGACCATTACAATGGGTCCGGAACAGTCCAATCGCTAAGGTTGACATGTAGAAGTTCAAAATTCGCAAGAAAATAGAAAATATTTGATTAGTCACGGTCAAGATCAATCCAATCTAACAGAGACTTTGATAGTAAAAATCTAAATAAGAAAAAATGTATATTTTATTTCTAAAACTATCTAGAAATTATTTATGATTTTTTAAAACAATATTTTATTATTTAGAATAATATAGATAAATACTTTTGAAAATCTAAATCATTTTAGTCTATAACTCCAATTTGAAAATAAGCATAGGAACCAAGCCAAATTTTGTAATTTTATTACAAATATAATTTTTTGAAATTATTTATATATATTTATAAAAAATAATTACAATAATTTCTAATGATAACAATAAGAATAATAAAATAATCATATTCTTAATATTAGTAACACTTATACTAGTATAAGTCATACTTAAATATTAAATACAATTGTGTGTGTGTGTGTGTGTGTGTCTGTGTGTGTGTGTGTATATATATATATATATATATATATATATATATATATATATATATATATATATATATATATATGTATATGTATATATATATAAAAATATATATATATATATATATATATATAATATATACATACTTAACTGGACTTAAGCCCAAATCCAGCCCGTTAATATATCCCAAAAAATATAATAATTATTATAATTAATAAAGCCCAAAAAATGAGCCCAAAAGCCCAATTATAGGCCCCCTGATTTGTTTTGATAATATTTTTAATTATTTTATATGGATAATTAATATAGAACTATATTCTAAATTCAATAATTACTATAGTAGTACTTTACCATTGCTTTAATTTTTGAAGCTTGACAATTATGAATTTTTTCAACGTAATTCTATATTTGAAATTATACAAATTCACCTTCAGTTTGATATATCATGTCGCATCCAAACATGTTACCTTCTGCTATATTTTTTATGTACAACTTTAGGGATAAAATAATCAATTTAGTCTCTACCATAAAATTTGACTAGTTTTCCGAATAACAATTAAGGCCCAACTCTGATTCAATTCATTTGATCAAATATATTGTTTTGACCCATTTCGAGCATACTACGCTCATGCTAATGGTGTGACACTCAATTGAGTTCCTATATGCTAATTATTTTTAATGAAACATAAGGCACATATAGTACAATTTTGGGATTAAAATTAGATAGAATTATATTTGGGACTTAACCCTAGTCAACCAAACATAGTGGGGTCCATCCTAGGTTCTCAACCCATAGTAGAACCACATTAGATTGATATAATTAAAATTAAGTGCATCTATGTGCCACAAATCTTTGTATCTTTGACTCAATCAAACAACCTACTATTGACTTTCTAAATTAGGAAACCCATTAATAATCAATTGATTCAAATATCCATAACTTTCAAATGGTGCATCCAAATCTTACCAAATTTTCCTAAAATATTACTTAGAAAAATTCTAGCATATATAAGCCTCAAACTTTATATTTTGACCTAAAATTTCAGTAGCTACCTCTCCCTCCAAAAGTCCAATCCTGAAATTCCATTCCAGCCTCAGCTGTCGGCAGCACCTTGTGGCATTACGACAGTTTTGACCCATTTTCGACCTCTCGTGACGCTCTACGAATATTCATTGTGAAGATAACGCGACCCTCTACAAATATATCAACCCCACAAATGTTCACAACCCATTCTAGTATACTACAACAGCCCTACAAGTCAACTAAAGTTTTGGATCCAAGTCTGAATTTATTCTAGCATTGTAGCAGATACATTATTTTGCATCTAAGATTTCGTGTACTCCTCGACCTCATATTTTTGTGAAACCAAAACTAATAGAAAGATCTGTGTCTAATTTTATTTTTAACTAGCCACCCACACAGTTCCAAACTGTTTAGTCGGAGCGTCTGTTATACGAAAAGGTGTCTATAACAGACCAGTTCTGTTGTGATCCAATTTTTATCTACTTCTGAACCATTTTGACCTTCTATATATTTTTGATAAGAAACTAGACTTCCTAAGCTTTCCAAATATACTTATGCAACATTTTGGTTTTGTTTGCTATTTATTAAAAATTTGGACATTTTACCGTAATATCGAAATGCCAAAGTCCATGAGTTCTACGTGTCCAATTGATTTGAAACTTTGTATACCATTATCAAAATAATAGTACATATTTCGATAAGAAAATCCTATTTTTACATAATTAATAGTAATTTCCAAAATCACTATTTATTAAGAATTTGTCGTTTCGGGAGCCAAACCATGGAACAAGTCTATGCATGTTGCTATAAAATCAACACACGACACGTACACATTTTTCTATGAATAAAATATATTACTTATTATTATAGAATATTTATACATATTTTTAGAATTATAAGTGATATTTTTATGTTAATAACATATTACTTATATATATATATATATATATATATATATATTATCAAAACAGGACTTTATTGATAATAAAAAGTATTGGTTACAAAAGCTGTAGACAAAAATAGATCTATAAGATAGGCAATTCAACATGAGAGCAACGGATCATAGCTTTCCCAACTTGATGCTTCACTTCAGCAATCAGTTGAGCACAGGAGAAGGAATAGGCTTCATATCGCCATTTGTTGTGATTTTTCCATAGAACCCAGCAAATGGCTCCAACGATCACTTGCTTTCCATGTTTTTGACGCTTACGCCACCAGCTTTGGAATCTTTGTAATAAGTCAACTCTTCTCGATTGAACACCTACAGTAATTTGGAAATAATTCCATACTTAAGCCGCTAACTCACCCTCACCAAAAATATGTAGAACAGTCTCACCCGCAGGCGAAGAGCAGCAATGGAAAGCCGAAGCCATAGAGAAACCAAGCTTCTGCACATTATCGTCAGTAGACAGCTTATTGAAAATAATCCTCCATAGCAAAATCGACCACTTCGATGGAATGCATTTGTTCCATATATTTTTGAAATAGACCTGACAAGGATATTGGACACGTACCAAATTCCATGCAGAGGTGATTGAGAATTTCCCCGCAGGATGAGGGAGCCAGGATAGAGTGCCATTATCATCTTCAGCAATGGATGCATCGTATAACTGTCTCCCACGAATGAGACGTTTCCAAACATGTGATACAGCAGAGGTAAGCTCAACAAACTGAGGCAGATTTTAAGAGCAGTATTTAGCCTTCATATAATCCATCCATAAGGAATTAGAAGATCTGAGTTTCCACCATAGCTTAACAGTCAATGCATCCAAAACATCCCCAAGTCTTCGAATCCCAAGACCGCCCTCTATGTTGGGTCGTGCCACACGATCCCATCTAAGCCAGGATCTCTTAGGCATACCATCCTTTGAACCCCACAGGAAACCATCGAGCATACTCTCGATTCGGTTTAAGACAGATATTGGTGGATCACACGCCGAAAGGCAATGAACTGGCATAGAAGTAAGGATAGATTTGATCAGAACCAACCTGCCACCATATGAAAGGAGTTTGTTGTTCCAACCAGAGATTCTCGTCTGTATTTTGCACACCAATTCATCATATATCATAGCATTCCTTCTTCCTGACATAATAGGGCAACCCAAGTAAGTGAGTGATCCCTGATATAATTGGAACCCAGTCATCTGTTGTATCTCCATAGCCTTTTGATCAGAAACTTTAGCGGATAACAGCATTGTAGACTTCGTAGCATTCACCCGCTGACCCGAATTGAGTTCATATCTATTAATAGTATGCAGAAGAAGCTGTATAGATCTTTTGTCAGCACCAGAGAAAATAAGAATATCATCTGCATAAGCAAGATGGGAAACACTGGGACATCCTCTAGGCGAATAATATCCTGAGAAACCATTAGTAGAATTCAATTGAATAAGACTCCGACTCAACGCTTCTGTGGCAATAATAAACAGCGCAGGCGAAATCGGGTCTCCCTGTCGGATCCCACAGTATGTATGAAAGAAACCCGACGATCGGCCATTTATAAGAGTATAAAACCATATGTTATCAATCAAATGAAGGATCATAGTGCACCATTCATCGCAGAAGCCAAAGTGTTTCATAACCCGCAAGAGAAATGCCCAGTTCATTCGATCATACGCCTTGCTCATATCGAGCTTAATAGCCATATTAACTCCCCAGTGTTTATGGTCAATAACTGAGATCATCTCTTGGGCCAATATAATGTTATCAACAATTTCCCTTCCCTTAACAAAACCACTTTGTTCCGGGGAAATGATACGAGGAAGAATAGTTACCAACCTCCTAGCCAATAGTTTGGAGGTAATTTTGTTGAAGAAGTTGCACAAACTAATTGGACGATAATCATTGAGGGCTTTAGGATGCTTAGTCTTAGGAATTGGGAGCAAAAATGTACTAGTAATAGACTTTGGAAGGGAAAACCCATCAAAAAATAAACAAACAGCTTCCAAAATATCATTGCCAATAATCTGCCAGCATGATAAAAAGAAGTATCCTAAAAAACCATCTGGACCAGAAGAGCTGCTAGGGTCCATACTCTTGACAGTAGATAATAATTCCTCCATGGAGGGTTTAGCAATCAAAGCATTGTTATCCTCTTACGTAATAATAGAAGGAATATGATCAAGATAGCCATCTTCAATGATAGTGTGAATAGGAGAGAATACCTTGCTATATTGATCATTGGCTTCTTCTTGAATGTCTTGCAGTGTAGAAAGATTGCTCCCAGCTGCAGAAGTGAGATGATGAATATGCAGACGGTTCCGTTTGGACGAAACACAGGAATGGTAAAACTTTGTATTACGATCCCCATCCTCATCCCATTTAACTCGAGCTTTTTGCTTCCAATATGCATCTTCAATTCGAAGCCGCTGCTTCAACTGAGCCCGAGCTAACAGCCATTATAGACGGAGAGAAGAATTGGCTTCATATTCCGCTTCAATAGATGTAACAGAATCCTCAGCCTTCTTAACCTCTTAAAAAATATCACCAAAAGTAGCTCGACTCTAAGAAGAAAGAGCTTTCCTGGTAGCCGCAAGACGAAGACCAATACGAACTAAGCTGTTGATGTGATCAGTAGAATGCCAAGCTGACTCCACAACCGAAAGAAAGGAGTAATGATCCTTCCAGAAGTGCAAAAAACGGAAAGGACGAGGTGATGTAGGCTTTTCACTCTCAATAGATAATAAGAGCGGAGCATGATCTGACTTCGATCTATTTAAGTGAGTAGAAGCCGACAAAGGGGCCCATGCTAGCCATTTAGAATCTAACAGGACTCTATCAAGTCGAGAACCCAACTTGGGGGAGCCACATTGTCTATCAACCCAAGTGAAACAATTCCCCGAGTACGGAATTTCCTGCAAACCAGCAGCAGATTGAAACTCCAAAAGCTCATTCATAGATACTGAACAAGGTGGTAGGCCTCCGAACTTTTTCGTACTAGAAGTTATAGCATTAAAGTCTCCTGACACCATCCAAGAATAGTTCCATCTATGGTGAGTGAGTAAGAGTTGCCTCCATAAGAGTCTTCTACCTTCCTTCGTATTACTCCCATGCACAACCGACAAGAGAGCAGTCTCTGGTAAGAGAGGAGAAGAGACAGTCACCGTTAGGCATTGATCACAGGAATCAACTATCGATATAGACCAAGAATGCCGCGCCATGATCCATATATTGCCTTTATTATTGCTAACAGAAGTTTGAAAACCCAGTTTCAGTTGGTAAGAATGGAGCTTGTCAGGATGAACCATCGGCTCAATGATCATAACTAGAGGGACTTTGTTCGTGCGGCATAGAGATTTAAGTCTTTTAAAAGCCATAGGATTAGCAATTCCCCGAATATTCCAGCTAATAAATTTAAACATGAGAGGAGGAGGCAGCTTCTTGACTGTTAATAACCTTGGAGGAGGAGCGGAGGATTCGGGGCACTGCCGGAGGGGGAGGAGCTTTCTTCTTCTTTTGACCACCTTGGGGAGCTAGAGCAGGGGGATAGTCTCTTGCGGGGGGATCGTCTCACCGAAAACGACGCCATGTGGCTCCGTCGTAGCCAGAGTGGTATCGTCAGCTGGGACGTCAGGAAGACAAAATTCTTCTTGTCGATCCGCATCGTCGACTTCGTCAGCCTAGGAGCGAAACTCTCCTTCCTCTAATGGGTCAACTTGATCATGAGCAGGAGGGTTTGCAACATCATTTTGAGGTAGGATGACCACAGGCGACGTAGGTTGAGGTGACGCCCGAGGGGATGTAACAGGTGAGTTAATGGCTGCGGAGGAGATAATGCCCTGCTCGATATGTGTGTCAATGGCAGGGTCTGCTGATGTGGCCACCTGAGCAGCTATTGGCGGTTGAGAATGATCATGAACATTAATAGCCTGATTTGAAGTTTCACCCTGATCTGCAGCACTATTGCCAATTGGGGAGTCAATAATGACTGGTTCATTCAAGATCTCTTTGTTCTTCTGCTGAGGAGGGTTTGCTTTGGTTGGTGCATGTGTTTTGCATGAGTCCCTTGTGTGTCCTTGGTGTTTGCAAACTGAACAGTACTTTGGAATATTCTCGTACTCTACTTTTTGCGATATCGATCTGCCATTCGGTAGATTAATACGAACCATCGGAGGTAGGGGTTTGCTGGCATCCACCTCAACGAAAACTCTAGCCGTACTAGGTCTAGAAAATTCTTCTGTAGCACGATCCAATTTGAGAGGAGTACCAATCCCCAGAACTATGGAGAAAAGAGTATTTTTGGCAAACAGTTGATGAGGCAGGCCAGGGAGAGAGACCCATGTGGGAGCCAGGGGGGATTCATGTGATGCACAAAATTCCTTAGACCAACGAAACACTCGCATGGGAGCTCTTGAAACATACCATGTTTCCCTCGCTCGGAGTCGAAGAAAATCAGCTTCTAGGGTAGGCCGGATAATAATGTGCTTAGGATCAATGACCCCAACCTTGACTTAACCAGCAAACTGGAAACCCATAAAGGCTTTCCTGATCACCTCAATCGAGGGCCGAGCATGCGAGAACTTCCCGATCAAAGCGAACTTGAATGGCTGAACCAATATATGTTCATCGTCTTCCGTGAAGGAGACGATGGGAACCCCTCTATTGAAAGAAGGGGCACGGATGGAGATCGACTGGGGAGCAGAGGCAACCCCAACCGCTTCGGCAAAAGACTTCGCCGCCATAAACCCTCAAAACTAAAACACAACGGTCAAGCGATCCAGTCGTGTGGGAGACGCCGGCCCGGCCAGAGGCCAAGCCGGGGTCGGTGGGATTAGGGTTTGTAGGTGCGGCGCTCCTCGAGGAGGGAGGAGAGTATCGTGTGTGTATATATATATATATATATATATATATATATATATATATATATATATATATTATTAAGTAGAGTAGTCAATATGACTAATTTTGGTATAAATATATTATTAAGGTTTATATATACTAATCCATGTATAGTAAGTCATTAATGTATTAATATTAGAATATTTCTTACAGGCGTACGTGATGAATGTAGCGAGGAATTTGGAGTTAATCAGACAGACACGCAGACAGAGGTTATAGGCAAGTTTACCTTGACAATGTTTTAGTACCTTTATTCTTTCCTTTTATTATTACATATTTATTTTCTCCTTCGTGATCATTGAGGACGTAGGGTTAGTTGATACTTAGAGTCCAAATTTATTTGGGTGCCGATGTCAGTATATTGACATCGGATATCAACCTTAGGCATTGTGATATATCATATTCGTGTTCATTGACATAATGGACCACAGGACACGGACATGATGGATGATGTTGATATGAAATGGAGTCCGACATAAGATATTCGTAGCTAGGGACTCTATGGTACTAGCTCGCATGACTTGCTACTAGTACATGATTCATATGTGACTTGACTGGATAGTTTTAGAGCATGGGAAGGGGAGGACTCTATTAAAATATCTAGCTGTCTAGACTCATAGGCATGCTTCCATATTTGGGACTTCATTATTTTACTTGTGGTCATGGTCTCTATATTAGAGCGATGGCTTTGTTTACTCATTCGTCCATCGATATCACAGCATGGTGCCATGGGTGATTGCCAGTATGGCTGGGCCACAAATGTATATTTGTACTTAGATGGTTATGTGAGTTACCCTTCATTTTATAGATATTTTCTTTACTATTACATTAGCATATTTTAATATACCTTATTATGTCCTTTGAGGACCTGTTGATCTCTCGAGGTAGTCGGTAATTCCGGAGTAGTTCTGGGACACAGTAGTTCTACTATATAAGTGTTCAGGTACTTTATCGTGCTCACATTTCATCTATTATTTATATTCCACTATTTAGATGAGTTTTATAGACTTATATTGTTCTTTGGGTCTACTCAAACACATATGTTATTATGCTATAGACCATGACACATATTGTTTATTCTTTGTATCATATCTTGTACAGATTGAGATAAATATATGTTAGTAGATTTGATAGATAGATTTAGAAAAACCAAGACAGTTTATACGTATTCCAGCCGGGCTGGATTCCACTCGATACGTAGGTCGAATGTATACGATCCCCTAGTCCTACGTATTATGGGACTGGAATGTTACACCAATCATACTCATTCTTCTAAAAATAATATAAATTAAAAAATTAAAAAAAAAGTTAGAAGAGAGCAAAGGAGTGGGAGAGTGAGTCAAAGAAGGAAAAATGAGAGAAAGAAAAAATTGAGAGAGGTGCTCACTATACAGCAGTGGAGAACCTACATTGGAGGTACGGTCCATCGATAGATGGCGAAGGAAGCACGGTGCACGTAGCTCGAATGGGGGTCGACAAGACTGTACGCATTGGACGACCGCACGAAGAAGGCGGTGGTGCCCCACGGAGGAGGAGCTGCTCAGGACCGGGATGAGATCACTGGATCTATCTTCATACGAGGTAGAGAAGCTGGGTAGTGGAGGTAGAGAGTCGGCACAGGTCATGGCAGTGGTCGTGGTGGTGTATATTATAGTAGGAGTAGCGATGGAGGTCGTAGTGGTTGTTGTAGGCAGAAGGGGTGGTCGCGGGTCGAGGACACACACCAGAGGGGACGGTACAGAGCTGGATGGCTATAGTAGAGGCTGGTCGTATGCTGGAGGATGGGGTTGGTCGAGAAGTATTGGTGACAGGGAGGAGGATGTTAGACCATGCGGTCTCAGTTAACTTGATTTTGATAGTTAACTAAGCCATTTCTCGATATGATACAATATGACTCACGAAGATTCCACAATGATGCGGTATTCGAAGGTTATACTTGTGGTCAATCATATAAATTATTATTTTATTGAGTCTTGGACCAGTGTATATAGAGTCACACTTGATACCAGAAGTCCACTCATATCCATCCTAAAAGTCCAGTCAGCCTCCAAACCCATCTAAAAAAGTCCAACCCATCCAAACCAAAATTATTCGAAAATAAACCAAAATATATACTTATTCTGGCAACCAAAATCTAGCCGAACTCAGACTGAACTCGGTTTTGACATTTCTGGAAAATCCAGATAGCTATGCAATCCCAGATATTGGGGTTCCCAACGTTCAAAAAAAATTCAAAAATACACCCTAATTCTGTCCGAACTCTGTCCACAAAATCCTATAAATAAGCATAGATTTCTACATTCTTACTCACTCATCTCTTCTCATCTCTCATATCCTATAGAGTGATCTCTGAGCTTTAACCTTTTCATCTCCAAGATCAACTCCCTCAACCTTCTAGTTTCAAGTGCAATCTTTGTTTGAAGTCTGAAAGAGTTATAAAAGCTTGGTCTGTAAAAGCTTCTTTTTTGTTCGAAAGTCGACGAGCCTTTCGGATAAAAGCTCTTAGTTGTGAAGTTGTTATGCCTTTGGATAAAATCACAAGGTGTAAGGAGATGCAAGGGCTTCGGATTAAGAGCTTGTGTTTCACAATTGTGACTATAGGGATTCAACTCTGAACAAGAGTTCTCAGGCCTAGACTAGTCATCTTAAAGGGAATCCATGACAAAATCTTGGTGTTTGTGTTTGCTCTCTAAACTCTGTTGCATTTAATATTTATCTTACACACACATAATATTATTCTTTAGTTACACTCTGCCTTCACTTAGAATTATTTTTGTTGGATGGATATTTCTGCTGCACTCTATTCACCCCCTCTAGAGTTGTCAAACGATGCTTTATTGATATCAGAGCTAGATCTCTTACTAGCGGACTAACATCTCTTTCTACATGGTTCCTAGACATCGTCAACCCTCTATCCTATCTTAGCAAGTAGTACATCAATTATGAGAAGGTCCAAAAGGTACTCAGAGGACTCACCAAGAACTGGATTCCCAAGGCCACAACAATAGTTGAAGGAAATGATCTGACAATAATGACCTTCGAGATGCTCATGGGGAAGCCAATGACTCATGACTTAGATCTCAAGAAATTTAAAGAGCCCAGACCAAAAGAAAAGATGATTGCACTCAAGCCACATCATCACAAGAAAGCCTCCAACTATGACTATGACGACAATGATTCTCAAGAAGATGGTATTGCCTGATGACCAGAAACTTCAAAAAATTCTAAAATTTTAGAGATCAAAGAAGAAGGAGTCTAACAACAACAATGATGAAGAGCCAATATGCTATAATTATAGGAAGCCTGACCACATAAAGAGGGAATGCCCTATGATAAAAAAAGGAAGCCGAAGTGACCGCCCATCCAGAAAAACTTTATCAAGAAAGTATGCTAACATAAGCATCTGGCATGAGAACTAAGTAAGTGAGTCTGAAGAAGAAGAAAAGACTCGAGATTCTGTAAACCTCTGCTTCATAGCACTAACTGATCAAGTATCAACTAAAACTAACTATGATGATTTCACTTTTGATGAATTAAGCGATGCCTTCAGTGATATGTTAGAAGAATATAGAAAGCTTATTAGTAAGTTGAAGCATGCCAAGAAAGATATTCAATCTTATCAGACTGAAATTAAAAAACTTACTACTCTACAAGAAGAAGTTAAGGATATGCCTTCTTGTAATAATTAAGACGAGATATCCAAACTTAAGCTTAGTCTTCATAAGGCTCTTGACTGCACTGACAAGATATCTCAATAGAATACTAAACTTAAGGAGGAACTTGAATCCGAAAATAAAAAGTATCGTATATCTACTCTTAGAATAGATGTTTTAACTACTAAGTATGCTAAAATATGTGCTACCTCTAAAAGATTAGAGATTTGGTTGGGTAAAATGGTTGAACAAGCTATTATCCAACCTAACATGAGTCACGTAGCCAAGCAAGTGAGCACACACAATAAGACTTATCTAAGAAAGGATAATAGATCTTATCATCATGCATATAGAATACACCAATCCAAATCTCATCAATATGCATGCAAATCACAATACACTGGGCCATACAATCACGCATTCTACTATAGATATCCTCATAAATCATAATGCATGGCTTCACAAAAGCAAACCTATCATCCTGCACCTAACACCAACAACCTTGCCATATGTCACTACTGTAGAAAAAATGGCATATTTCTATATTCTGTAGAACAAAAAAGTTAGTAGATACAAATATTTATGCATGGGTACCAAAAACTAACACAGCAGGACCCACAAGAAAATAGGTACGAAAGGTTACATCTAAAACTTGTTATGTAGGTAGAACCTCCTTCTTATGTTAGGAGCAAGTGGATTCTCGATAGCGACTGCTCACGAAATATGACCGGTGACACCAACTTATTTACAACACTATCGATGGAGAAGGAAGGATATATTTCCTTCGGTAACAACCTTAAGTGCTATATCATTGGTAATAGTAATATAGGTATTAGTTCATATCTTGTCATCAAGGATGCCTGTCAAGTTATAGAATTAAAACATAATCTAATCAGCATAAGTCACATTGCTGATCACGCTTATGGTATTAATTTTATAAAAGACAATTGTTCCATATGTAAAAAGAGTACCAATAATATTATATTTGAAGGTATAAGAGAAGATAATATTTATATATTTTATCTATCAAGAGATACTAACTTTGCAGGAAGGTGCCTATATGACAACCAGAATGATAGTTGGCTATGGTGCATGCGACTAGGACATGCGAATATGGATACCATCTCTAGACTATCCACAAAGAAACTGGTAAGAGGACTACCGGATATTTCCTTTAAAAGGATGTGGTATGTTCTAACTATGAAAAGAATAAGGCTACCAAATCCTTCTTTAAGTCAATAAACATTGTAAGTACCTCTAGACCCCTTCAACTTCTGTATATTGACTTATTTGGACCTAGCAGTATTACCAGTCTTGGAGGTAAGACTATTTAGACCTAGCAGTATTATTAGTCTCTGGTTGAAGATCGTTTCAACTTTGTCCTTCGAAAATTAGGCCTTCTTGATTCAGATAAAATGTAAGACTATAAAGTGCTTTAAATTCTAACATCAATCTAAGTTGCTAATGTTATGACTATTTTGGATACAAGTTGAAAGAGGCCTTATGTCACAAAGGTGTAAAAGACTATGTAACCACAACTTTTCTATAATAATGGTAATTTTGAACTTTTGTAATTAAATCATTTAATAATATAATTTAAATCATGTTTATGATTTTTGATGAATTTTAATTAATTTAAAACTATTTAAATTATTGAATTATGATTTTGATGTTTAACTAGTACGACCCTAGAATTGCTAAGCCTAGAGACTAACCATGACCATGGAGCCTAGTCATGTGATTAGAATTGCAAATTACCACTTTTTAGCCTAAGGATATTTTGGTTATTTTGACATTTTTGTGAAATTGAATTTTTATTAATTAAATATTGTGCTAATCTTTTAGTTAAGCCTAAACCTAGAATTGCCCTAATCTAGATTGTTAACCATGAACCTAGATATTAGATTAGAAGTTTCCATTACATGACAAGGTTAGGAATATCTAGATATTAGGTTAGAGAGATATTTTAGTTAGATATTTGTAGAAGAAAACCCTAATTTCAATGGGCCTTTGATTGAGGCTTGAATTGAACTTGCTAGAAGGCCTTAAACTTGAATTGAACTAACCCTAACATCAATCCCTACGCTGCCATAGAGAGTCCTCCCCTCTATATAAACACATCTTCTCATGTTTTTGCCTCTTTTTCATCCCTACAACAAACCCTAATATTGTTCTTTCCCATATTATCACCAATTCCTCATTCCTTCTCCAAATTGGACCAAACCAATTGCATAGGACTCCCCTACAGTAATAGAGGTTGTTGGGAACTAGCTAGCAAGGACTTGAGGTCTTGGGCCATTGCAAGTTAGAGAAGAACCCTCTTCCTTAGGCCTTTTCATTGAGATTCACTCTCAGTAGGTATAAAACCCATCAAACTCATTCAAATTCCTATTTTCTCTTCATAGATGCATACATCTAGGTACCAAGGACCTGTAGATCAAGTTTGGTAAGATTTGGAAGCCATTAGGTATACGTATCGAATACGTATCGGTGTGCTATTGAAAGTGTTTGGTGAAATATCACAAAGAAATGAATTTTAGTAATTTTCAAAACTAATTACATGTATGTGTAGCCCTAGATGAGTAGGTTAATATTTATGTAACTCTGAGTTGTTTGTGTCTAGGTTTTCGTATCCAAAATAGATACGTACTAATGTACTGGACACTACACAGGCGAGATCTATGCTCCCCTGCTGCTGTCGTGTCCGTTCTCGACGGACACACCAAGTGGACACATGCCACTTGGTGGACACCTCGGGGTAGTGACTGACATGTCATTCTCCAAGTCTCATATGGCCTCATGTCGTATCGGACACGTAATTACAACTGTACTAAATTTATACTGTCATACACATGCACGAGCAGTGGCTCCTATATGGCCTTTGTATCCTTCGTAGACACGACGTGGACTCGTGTCAGGGTGCTAGACACGTAGCCCTAGACCCATTCTACCACTGGACACGGACACGACCCCCCTCGTGTTGTGTGTCGAGTCTTATTGGACTCGACATGGTCATACGAGGCCATACTGTACATTGTGCACTGATACATGTTTTTGTATACCTTGACACTTCATGTCTAGATTTGTGGACACGAGGACACCTCCCTAACACGTGTACATGTGTGTGACACCTCTGCACACTTGATTTGAGTTTTCATTTGGATTTTGAGTTCGAAATCGAAATGTGAACATGAGTTCACTAATACATGTTCACTGCTTGATACTGATACTGCAAACAGGGTAAACTAGGTTTTGATTTGAATATTAACTGAGATTTTTTAAATGTTATTAAGTTGTTAATGTTTACATATATTTTAACTGTAATCTGAGAATTGATTGAATGTTAACTAAGTTTGATATTTGGGTTTTTTACTGAGTTTAAGGTTCAAAATCAAATGTAAACTTCATGTTTACTGATACATAAAAACTGGGTTTTTGAATAAAAACTGATATGAGTGTACTGATACCTTATAAAAATAGAGTTTAATTAGACTAAAGGTTTATTGATTATTGTACTTTTGATAGTTTTCTCAGTTTGAATTTACTGAATGATTGGGTTAGTGTTGAGTTTTCTTTCAATGCATTGTATGTTATATGTTTATGAAAACTGAAAATGATGTTCAAATGTTAACTGAGTTTGTATCTTAATATACAAAAAACTGAGAATTGAGTTTTACATTGTATGTCAACAGGAAATCTGAGTTTATAACTTGAGCTAGTTTAAATGTTAAGCAACCATGAAAACTGACATTAGGTTTTGGTTTTGAATGTTTAAAACTGAGAACACTAACACTCTCTACTCACTCATACACGATACACACACTTTAACACTACCTTCACTGTCCCCTTTACATATATGAATGTTTGTATGTATGTTAGTAATGTAAGCATGTATGTTGTTTACATTTACATTCACTGTCCAGCCTTTCCTGGACTGTAACACACTCACAGCCCCCCCTTTCACTCATTAACTCTTTCATTCACTCACATTCACTCTCTTTCACTCACTCACTTTCACTCACACTCTCACACACACATGTAGTTTCACTCTTTCCCTTCCTTTTTAATATGTATAACTTGTATCTATGTAAGCATGTATATAGATATTATATAAAGATACTTGTATATTTTGTATGTTGGCTAATGGTTGTGGCTGTGTTCTTTAGGCTTGGGTATATATGCTATTGTAAGTAGGCTTCCTATATAGGCATGCCCTATATACACTAGTCTAGTTATATTGTGGCTTATGTCCTAAGAGACTTGTTAGGCTAGTTTAACCATAGAAATTGTCTATATAGACCTAAGTTAACTCATAGTCTTGTGTTGAACTAGTTTGACTAGACAGTTGACCGATAGTTGATTTTAACCTAGATTGACTTAGAATCATATAGATTGCATTGTTAACTTCATATAATACATCTTGGATACATCATAACCTGTGTGCTCTATTTAGGACTCAGTTACATCAGTTTAGACATATATTTTCACAGTCACTCAGGATCTCAGGCGAGTACATACTCTGATCATTTTCATACTTGCTAGAACTTATATTCAAGCTTTAGATAAATTACTTGATACTGTCACGATTGTTATCACTGACCAGTACTCTATGGATCTTGTCTTGCGATGTTATCCCCCTCGGGTACTTCAAATACATATTGTCATGTACTTTTTATGAACATATTGTATTTTTTGTACACCCCTATTCATGTATACTCTTGTACATCTTGTACTGTCATGATCACATGAGCCCATGGATAAACTATTGTACAGGTAACGTAACTTGACTGGATCCTTATGTATTGATTGGGGAGGGTGAGTAGAAAATGGTTATGTGATCAAATCCCCTATTGTACAAAATATTATGTATGTCCATTATGCTCTCACGTATAATAGAGTCCCATTTTTATTGTATATTCTAGCCTGTTTACATAACCATCTTGTTCTCTAATCACTTATATTACTTACAGTTCTTATTTCATATATAAACTGTCTCTTGTACTCAGATTGTCTATTTTATAATGTTCTTGTACATGTCTTACAGTTGTTATTATAGTTTACTCTACTGCCTGTTTTATATATTCCATCATGATATGATCATGTTTCAGTGTTATGTATTCGCTCCTGTCCTGACTGGACATGTTGAAAATATTACAGATGATACTGAGGACTTGTGCCTAACCTATTATGGAGCCCACCTAGACGACACCTGTGAGTTGGACCCACAGGAGGATCCAGCTCTAGTTGAGGACGTCAACCCTACTGCTTAGACAATATTAGCTAGGCTTTATCTTATTTCTTTATGATATTGTATTCCCTTCTGAGTTTGAATTATTTGGATGTTGAGATGTTGTGTCGTTTAGACACAGACTTATTTCCTTCTGATTGTATTTCTCTTTAGTGATTTCCTATCTATCATATCGTGCTATTTCCATCTCTAGATTTATGATTGAGTTGTACCTTATGTGATTTGTCCTCCGTTCGAAGAGTATTTCATATTGTATTTAGTTTGTGATAGTGACCTAGAACAGCATTCTACTACCGACAATGTGGCGTAGGCTGGGCGTATCCACTTCTCGTGCCCCTACACTGGGTGCGGGTCGTGACAGACTAAGCAACACATTGTCAAGTGTCTTCGAACTACCGCTAGCTAGGATCCGGCCCCTACAGCTACTCTGGGATTGTCTGAACTTAATGTATCTTATGACTTGATAAAACCCATTTAGCACGTATGGCTCATTTATTTTATCTAAACCTAAAAAACTAATGCCTCGAATAAAGTTGACATTAAAAATTACACTTCATATGCCAGCTGATCTCGGGTCGAACTTGGTTGATTATCGAACTTGGTTCTACATATATCTACATCTTTTAAGGTTTGGCCGACCCTACCCAATCTTAGGGTTATTGCTGCTATATATTCATACCTTTTTGTGAATCTCAAATAGACCCACGAAAATCCTTCAATCAAGCCTTCAAACCCTAGTTTTTGTCAAAACCCTAACTTGGTGGTTTGCCTACTTTAAAGAAATCTCTATTCTCTTCATCTTCTTCCCTCTCATTTTAACCCTAATGGCTCCCAAGAAAAAACTATCTTTTGATCACCTTTTCTCTTCCATGATGCCCAACATCGATAAATTTGATATATTATTTCGGTCTCTCGAGCATTCTAATGAATGGTTCAATGTCTTCTCTCATAGACCAATTTATTCCAGGCACGACATTGATTTTCTGAAACACTATAGTTTTTTTTACCTTTCTTTCAAAATCTTCAATTTGAAGAACTAGTTGCAACTCGCACTCGTATCTTTATAAATGATATACGCATGTTTTACTACAACTTATCTTTTAAGAATGGTAAAATTTTCTCAATGGTACGTGGCGTTAGCATTGAATTTGATACAACTAACTTGGACGACATCCTACGCATTCCTGCTGAAGGTGAATCCATAGTTAGCATTATGCAAGTTTAATTTACCGACAATGTAACTTTGGAATCTTTTAAAAATCTTCCTTGTGTCCTACACATTTGTCCTCCTGGAATATTTCATGCTCGCTATCTTAATTCCTATTTCTATAAAATAAATAACATCATATTTTCTACCTTTCTACCTAAGAGATCTGACTTTGATGACGTCTCTTATTTAGAAAGGTTATCTTTATATCACATGCATTACTCCATACCATTCAATCTTCCACAAACAATCATGTCTCAAATGGCCACTTGTCGCAAGAAAGGGCGTTCGCTACTCTACGCCATGTATTTATCGCTCATAATTAATTTCTTCGACATACCTTATGACAGTTGTCTACTCACTGATGAACCCATCCCTTTGAATCGAGTTCGACGACATGAGCCAACCATACTTCTACCTTATAATTCATCCTCCAACTCCAATTCTTATGCTCCTGGATCGCCACCTTCTACTTCTGAACTACCTACTACTGTGGACTCCATCCTTAGCCTATTGCATGACCGCTTTGATAAGGAAGATGGTCGTTTCAAAGCTTTTGACTTTCGTCAGATTCTCTAGACATAAGCTATTGGCAACACTTTTGTCGACATTTATTACACTCAGTCTCAGCATACTACTGGACCATTTCCAATTGTCCATAATCTGACTCGTCCTGGCTATTGCATTGATCATGACTACGTCCAGCGATAGGCCCATTCATGCTTCCCATGATCCTAATCGAGTTATTGATCCTACCGTTGAAGTTGATGACTGATGGATCTTACTGTTTAATAAGAATTGTCTCGGTGGTTCTACTGCTCTTTATTTTACTGTACTTCTTTATTAATGTATTTTGGTTTTTGAACTTAGTAGATAAATCAATAAAAGCAACTGTTATCTATTTATTTTGCACTTACAGTCATTTATTATTTGTGTTATTTTACTCTCTTATTTACTTGTCAAACATGTAACTTTGCGCATTACGGGGGAGCATTCCATTTTAATCAAATGATAAATTGGGAGAAAATATACGCAAAATTTGATACTCATTACACTATAATCACTCCATAAATTACGAGGGAGCTTTGTTAGTCATGTTATTCAAAGAAGATTTGCCATATCATTCATAGTTTGTCAATTATCAAAATGGGTGAGTTTGTTGGCCCATTCGGTCTCAATCAACTTGATTTTGATAGTTAACAAAACCATGTCACAATATGATGCAATATAACTCATACGAAGATTCAACAATGTTATGGTACTTAAAGGTTGTACTTGTGGTCAATTATATAATTTTTTTATTTTATTGAGTCTAGGACGTGTGTACATTGAGTCACACTTGATACTAGAAGTCCACTCAAACAACCTCCAAACCCATCTACAAAAAGTCTAACCCGTTCAAACCAAAATCATTCCAAAACAAACCAAAAATCTATACCCATTCTGGCAACCATACTCTGGCCGAACTCTCGCAGAACTCGAAGCGAAATTGGTCTTAACAATCATGGAAAATCTAAACAGCTATGCAATCCGTGATATTATGGTTCCCAACGTTCAAAAAAATTTAAATATATACCCGAAATCTATCCGAACTCTGCCCACAAAAATCCTATAAATAGGTATGAATTTCCAAATCTTACTCAATCATATCTTCTCATATTTTATATCCTACAGAGTGATCTCTGAGCTTAACCTTCTCATCTCCGAGATCACCCTTAAACTCTGTAACCCCTCTTCCCGATATTTTGAAAATATTTTTTATTTATTTTTAAACGGGAATTTTTGGACTTTTAGAAATATTTTAATTAAATAGTTATTACGATAGATAGCTTTAGTCATTGTTGAGTTATGGAGTACAAGATGACTAGAAACTGTGGCACGGATAGTGCAGTGGCGTGGTTTAACTAGTGTATTATCCACGGTAGGGAAGGCCAAATCATAAGTGTGTCCGAACTAGGAAAACCAAGCTAAGTTGTGACATGACCCTATAAATAATTTAAATTTTTATTATTAAACATATTGACTTTTAGGAGACCCGGTTAGACCGAACTAGCTCGGACCTGACCCAAACCCAAACTAGCCCGATTGGACCCGAACCGAACCCAAGCCAATGTAGTCATACGGTGTGTCCAAAAACGTCTATGTCAATATATATCTTATGTGTATGGGGTACTTATTTAATATTATAATAAATATAGTTCGTAAGTATTTGTCATATATATAATATAGGTGTCAATATTATTTGATATTCAAGTGACATTTTATCTAAAAACTATGACAACTATTTTGTGAATTTGTGGATCTTTTGATTATATGCATACATACTTGCATGTTTACCTATGAAATAAATATTAACAAACATCATGAACCATCGTTATTGTAAAACTACCATTATTTGACTTGTTGAATCCAGCCGAGCCCAAACACCCTACTTTGACACTCAAACCAATTCCTATTAGACCTATACACTACCCCACACAAATCCTATACTCAATAATATATATATTTTGCACACTCAAAGGCTTACAGATGCACAACAAACCAACAGACAACAAACTTCATAGTTAAGACACTGATAGTGAACCTTCTTGTGCACTTGCACTCAAATCCAACCAAGACTAAACAACTTGACCCAAGTGAACCCAAGGCCATGCTAAGGTCTAAACCAAACCCCATAGATCTGAACCATAGGTTAAAGCCCATTAAATCTCGAGCATGGGCCCAACAACCAACTCCTTACATGAAGCCCATGCCTCCCCTCTCAAAACCATAACCCTAACAACCTCCCATCTTGTGGCCAACCCCTCTACAGCTTCCCCCCTCTCTTTTACGACCTCTTCCCCTTTTCCTCTCCTTATCCACTTCCTTTCCCCTCATTCCCACACACCAAAACAGCCTCCACAAGTCGACAAACCCTAAACTAGTAGTCGAAACCCTTTTTTTACCGAAATAGTGCTGCTGGTTGCACCTGCTGTACACGCTAGAAAACTGCACCCCAAACCTATCCAAATTGAAGTTCTACACCCTACGTGAAGCCCCAAAGTACCCCCCACAAGTTTCGTAAAGTTTGGAGTCTGTTTGGCGCTACGAAAGGTCCGTGTCGCAAGAACAGCCTCCGTCGTAATCACAATCCTTAACTTCTATTTAGTATTTAATTTTTTCTAGGAAAGAAAGCTTGTATGAACCCATAAACATATTAGATGGCAATGATAAAATCCCCATGCATGAGAAACCCTAATTTTATATGCAAAACTACTCTTAGATGACACAAATCTGAGGCATGACAACGTGGTAACCATATTAAACCTAGTTTGATGAATGTTGCTATTTTTTACTATTAAAAACTAAATTTCAGAATATTAATTAAAATATTTTCATATATTAAATGAGTTTTTATGCAAGTTGGCAACTTTGCATGCACAAACTAGTTGTCAAGTTGCTATAACACCTAGTCGATGCGCAACGGAACTTTGTGCATGCAATGGTAATTATTTTTGTAATTGTTCACTAACTAATAATAATTTCATAATTTAATTCATGATTATTTCTGTTTTATTTGACGTGGAGATGCGTGTTTAAGAGGTTACATGCATGCCCGATGTGCAGGTTAGTGCCATTGAGAGCTTTACGACAATGTAACGTACTTACGTATGTACAGGACTACACTTATCTAATTCATGTAAATGCCTATATGTACGTATGATACCACGATGTACAAGACCATCACGACATGTTAGACCGTAGCATGGTATGTGTTTATTGGCACGTTATCCAATGCCATGTAACTGTTGAATTGTTGGCACGAACATCATAGTGTTAGTTGATGTGGTGCGATGATCTTACCCTTTGTTATTGCTTAGATTAGTTTGTGTTAGTATTGATTAGAATATATTATATAGGGCAACATGGATCCGCTACACTTTCGGTTGAGGACACTAGTCATACAGCACTACAGCAGCAGACAACAGGCAAGTATACCTTGCCGAACATATACAGTATTTACATTATTTTTCTCTTTCTCTATTGTATTCCTTTTCATATTGTCACATGATTCCTATATTGTGATTGGTTTGTCCTTGATTGTTTTACTTGTTCTAGATTACGTGCACGTATAGGATATTCGATATTGCTTGATTATTGGTCTTTTCGGGTTATGTTGTCTCGTGATTGAGTTGTCAGTTTCTATATCTAGTTCTTGACTTGACCATTCTTGACTGGGAGTATCTTGTATTGTACTACAGTTGAGACATACTATAGATTGGGAGTATTTTGTATTGTACTATGACCTATAGCATATATTGATTGATTGGTTGACTTGACTTGCGGCACTATAAATTGGGAGTATCTTATTTTGTACTACGATTTATAGGAGTCTATTTGACCTTGTATCCTTTAGGAGAGGAGATCGATACTAGAATTGGCTAATCTCGACTGAATGTATCCTGCTTTGTACGTCAATTGAAACACTATAGATTGGGAGTATCTTGCATTGTACTACAAGATATAGGAGTTCTGATTGATAGTTAGCCAAGTCTAGTATTACATTTCCACACGACCCATACTTGTTCATTCTTGTCTTATATATTCTTATGGATTGAGATACACTGTAGATTACCATATTTGCCATGATACCATGAATCTTGACATCTTATACGTACTCGAGTCGGGCTGGAGTCCGCTTGATACGTAGCTTGCTTGCTCACGCTCTCGCGTCCCGAAAAGCGGGTGCAGATCGTGACAAGTTTTTGTGGTGGCCCATGCAGTTCAGAGCATATCGTATCGATTACGTAACTGTATTGATACGAGCCTGCAACTATGACTAAACCTTAGAAATCTCAATGCATACTGTCTTGAAAATTTTCCTAGAAATTTCTCTACGTCCATGAAATTTTATATTGTTCTCGATTATTCTTCCTTGCCTTCCGAATAACTGATTTTTGTCTTTTCCTATTTCGGGGTGACGAACCATCGTGCTGTCTAGAATTTATCAGAAATTCTTAGGTTATAGTATAATATTGCTTGATTATTTAAATTTTGGTTGCTTGATAGATAGGAGGGGATTAGAGGTGCTTTATGCCATAGATATCTATTGGTATTTATTTTAGCAACTAGTTGAAAGGTTATAAAGTTTTAGCGATTTGTGTTTTGAGGGAGTAGTGTGACCAAAGGTGGGTAGAAGTTCTCGAGGATTTGTAGTTTCGAAATGACCATAAGAATAATTGATAGCTAGTGGGACCCTGTCTTCTACCATTACTGTTGAACTTTTTCTTAAATTCGAGGACGAATTTATTTTTAAGATGGGTAGATTTGTAATCCCTCTTTCTGGTATTTTGAAAATATTTTTTTTATTTATTTTTAAACGGGAATTTTTGGACTTTTAGAAATATTTTAATTAAATAGTTATTACGATAGATGGCTTTAGTCATAGTTGAGTTATGGAGTACAAGGTGACTAGAAACCGTGGCACGGATAGTGCAGTGGCGTGCTTTGACCATTGTATTAGCCATGGTAGGGAAGGCCAAATCATAAGTGTGTCCGAACTAGGAAAACCAAGCTAAGTTGTGACACGACCCTACAAATAATTTAAATTTTTATTATTAAGCATATTGACTTTTAGGAGACCCGGTTAGACCGAACTAGCTCGGACCTGACCCAAACCTAAACTAGTCCGATTGGACCCGAACCGAACCCAAGCCAATGTAGTCATACGGTGTGTCCAAAAACGTCTATGTCAATATACATCTTATGTGTGTATGGGGTACTTATTTAATAATGTAATAAATATATTCCATAAGTATTTGTCATATATATAATATAGGTGTCAATATTATTTGATATTCAAGTGACATTTTATCTAAAAACTATAACAACTATTTTGTGAATTTTGTGGATATTTTGATTATATGCATACATACTTGCGTGTTTACCTATGAAATGAATATTAACAAACATCATGAACCATCGTTATTGTAAAACTACCATTATTTGACTTGTTGAATCCAGCCGATCCCAAACACCCTACTTTGACTCTCAAACCAATTCCTATTAGACCTGTACACTACCCCACACTAATCCCCTACTCAACAATATAAATATATATATATATATATATATATATATTGCACACTCAAAGGCTTACAGATGCACAACAAACCAACAGACAACAAACTTCATAGTTAAGACACTGATAGTGAACCTTCTTGTGCACTTGCACTCAAATCCAACCAAGACTAAACAACTTGACCCAAGTGAACCCAAGGCCTTGCTAAGGTCTAAACCAAACCTCATAGATCTGAACCATAGGTTAAAGCCCATTAAATCTCGAGCATGGGCCCAACAACCAACTCCTTACATGAAGCCCATGCCTCCCCTCTCAAAACCCTAACCCTAACTTCCTCCCATCTTGTGGCCAACCCCTCTACAGCTTCCCCCCTCTCTTCTACGACCTTTTCCCCTTTTCCTCTCCTTCTCCACTTCCTTCCCCCTCATTCCCACACACCAAAACAACCCCTACAAGTCGACAAACCCTAAACTAGTAGTCAAAATCCTTTTTTTTACCGAAATAGTGCTGCTGGTTGCACCTGCTGTACATGCTAGAAAACGGCACCCCAAACCCATCCAAACTGAAGTTCTACACCCTAAGTGAAGCCCCAAAGCACCACCCTCCTGTTTCGTGAAGTTTGGAGTCCGTTTGGCGCTCTGAAAGGTCCGTGTCGCAAGAAAAGCCTCCGTCATAATCACAATTACGTAAGTTCCTTAACTTCTATTTAGTATTTAATTTTTTCCATGGGAGAAAGCTTGTATGAACCCATAAAAGTATTAGATGGCAATGATGAAATCCCCATGCATGAGAAACCCTAATTTTATTTTCAAAACTACTCTTAGATGACACAAATCTGAGGCATGACAATGTGGTAACCATATTAAACCTAGTTTGATGCATGTTACTATTTTTACAATTAAAAACTAAATTTCAGAATATTAATTAATATATTTTTATATATTAAATGAGTTTTTATGCAAGTTGGCAACTTTGCATGCTCAAACTAGTTGTCAAGTTGCTAGAACACCTAGTCGATGCGCAACGGAACTTTGTGCATACAATAGTAATTATTTTAGTAATTTTTCACTAACTAATAATAATTTCAGAATTTAATTCATGATTATTTCAGTTTTATTTGACGTCGAGATGCGTGTTTAAGAGGTCACATGCATGTCCGATATGTAGATTAGTGCCATTGAGAGCTTTACGACAATGTGACGTACTTATGTACGTATAGGACTACACTTATCTAATTCATGTAAATGCCAATATGTATGTATGATACCATGATGTACAAGACCCTCACGACATGTTAGACCATAGCATGGTATGTGTTTATTGGCACGTTATCCAATGCCATATAACTGTTGAATTGTTGGCACGAACATCACAGTGTTAGTTGATGTGGTACGATGATCTTACCCTTTGTTATTGCTTAGATTAGTTTGTGTTAGTATTGATTAGAATATATTATATAGGGCAACTTGGATCCGCTACACTTTCGGTTGAGGACACTAGTCATACAGCACTGCAGCAGCAGACAACAGGCAAGTATACCTTGCCGAACATATACAGTATTTACATTATTTTTCTCTTTCTCTATTGTATTCCTTTTCATATTGTCACATGATTCCCATATTGTGATTGGTTTGTCCTTGATTGTTTTACTTGTTCTAGATTACGTGCACGTATAGGATATTCGACATTGCTTGATTATTGGTCTTTTCGTGTTACGTTGTCTCGTGATTGAGTTGTCAATTTCTATATCTAGTTCTTGACTTGACCATTCTTGACTGGGAGTATCTTGCATTGTACTACAGTTGAGACATACTATATATTGGGTGTATCTTGTATTGTACTATGACCTATAGCATATATTGATTGATTGGTTGACTTTACTTGCGACACTATAAATTGGAGTATCTTGTATTGTACTACGATTTATAGGAGTCTACTTGACCTTATATCCTTTAGGAGAGGAGATCGATACTAGAATTGGCTAATCTCAACTGAAAGTATCCTACTTTGTACGTCAATTAAACACTATAGATTGGGAGCATCTTGCATTGTACTACAAGTAATAGGAGTTCTGATTGATACTTAGCTAAGTCTAGTATTACATTTCCACACGACCTACACATGTTCATTCTTGTCTTATATATTCTTGTGGATTGAGATACACTGTAGATTACCATATTAGCCATAATACCATGAATCTTGGCACCTTATACGTATTCAAGTCAGGCTGGAGTCTGCTTGATACGTAGCTGGCTTGCTCACGCTTTCGCATCAAAAAAAAAGCAGGTGCGGGTCGTGACAAACTATGGCCAAACTCTGGCAGAACTCGAAGCAAACTCGGTCTTGACAATCATGGAAAATCCAGACAACTATGCAACCCTAATATTGTGGTTCCCAACGTTCAAAAAAATTTAAATATACACCTGAAATCTGTCCGAACTCTACCATTAAAATCCTATAAATAGGAATGGATTTACACATTCTTACTCATTCTTATCTTTTCTTCTTTCATATCCTATAGAGTGATCTCTGAGCTTAACCTTCTCTACTCCAAGATCTGCTTCAGCAATCTAGTACCAAATGAGACCTCAGTTAGAAGTCTGAAAAGAGTTGTAAAAGCTTGGTCTATAAAGCTTTTCTTCTGTTTTGAAGTTGACGAGCCCTTCGGATAAAAGCTCTTATTTGTAAAGTCATTGTGCCTTCGGATAAAAGTACAAGGTGTACGGGCCTGCAAGCGCTTCAGACTTAAAGTTTATGTTTCACTATTATGACTATAGTGGATTCAACTCTGAGCAAGAGTTCTCGGGCCTGGACTAGTCCTCTTAGAGGAAAACCAGGATAAAATTTTAGAGATTCTGTTTGCTCTCTAAACTCTGTTGCTTCTAATATTTGTCTTACAAACATACAATATTATTCTGTTGGTTATGCTCTGCTTTCACTTAGAATTATTTTGGTTGGATAGATATTTTTATTGTACTCTATTCACCCCTACTTATAGAGTTGCCTAACGGCCCTTTAAAGGAAAGGCGTCTCGCCGGAGATCGATAATGGAGTCGGAGCACTTGTCAGGGTCGAGGAGATGGCGGTGATCAGGTTAGTAGGGTTAGATGACTTTGTCGTGTCAGGGGTGTTGAATATGACAGAAGAAATTGGGATTCATGTTCAAAATTGTCTGACATGAGGATGTTGTAATATAATAAAATAACAAAATAGTGGAGTCACCCGTGGTCAGACCCAAGCTGGCACGGCTGATACGAACAAGTTGGAGAATAGACACAAACACGCGAACACGACTATGGGCATGGTGGTGATGGATGTTGTGGCTATTGCTATGGTGGCTTGGCTACGTTTATGATTCAAGATTTTGAGAAAAATAAGGGAAGGTTCTCCTTAAATAAGCTAAGGAGATTCCTAGTTGGATAAGGATAGAAATCCTACAAACCCTAACAGATAAATCTTACTATTTATTTAAATCCATACGATCATAATCAAATATTGATTACAAAAATTATTTTAAATTAATAGTTAATATTATCAAAATAATTTATGTTATATGTGATACTTATCAGAAAATTTAAATCAGTGAATTTAAAACTACATCAATCTAATAATCGATCACACGAATGATATTTATTATTTTCAAAATAATTTAAATAATATTGCATATTTGTCAAATAATTTAAAGTATATTTGCATAAATCTAAAATTCTACTTCAAATAATTGGCAAACCTTTTTAATTTTCAAAAATACTTATGATTTCTTTTTTATAGAAATGGAAATAAATTTATTTCTGAAGCACAATAACATTTTGTTGCCAATGGTGCGAGGATCTATACTGAGACCGTCACGATTTCTCAGAGGGGTCGAGGTCGATATGGATCTTCGTTCGAAGAGAAATCGAGATACTTTAGTTGGCAACAACACCGAGATGGCAAAGCACCACCATGGTCAGCAGAAGACTTTTCAAGATCAGATTGTAGTTCACCCAGAAATTCCCCATGTACCACCTCTAGTCCCGCAGCAGAACCAGATTATATATGCCTACTGTAAAAGGCCAGGGCATGGACGGGAGGAATGCATGAAGAGAATAAAATAATGCTTCAATTATGGGTCGACCGAGCATAGATCAGAGATTGTCCTAATAAAAAAAAAGCAAGAGCAAAAAAAAATAGAAATGGAGAGGAATGATTGATTTGAGATATGGCTTTGATGATTGTAAATAGAAGTTATTGAATGATGTCTTGAGAATAATGGTCAGTTGGACCTAGTTGTAGTAGTATGAGATAATATGTAGTAGTTTCTTTCCTTCTTGCATTCTACTTTTCATTTGATTTTCAATAAAATGTAAATTTCTGTTGTACTAAAACCTAATGATCGTGCCTACATGATTTAGTTTTGGTATGTAGTTGCGGCTAAATAGTTTTGATCAAAATGATTTATTTAATCTTATATGAATGATGGTGATTAGATTTTAATTAGCCATACCTGACCCCGTCATTTGTATAATTGATTGTGTCTAGGATTATTCATGACCATGCTTAGTTTGATTTGATTATTACTATACCATTTTGACCTACTTCTTGATTGTGCCAAATCATGACTTTCCTTGTAATTTGATTCCATTCATGGTTGTGCCTAATTGATTTTGATTATTTCTTAATCGTGTCATTCTGTATTTTTAGTCGTGCTTAGTCGCGCCATTTAAAATTTTAAAGATGAAATTTTTTGAAGGTGGGTATATATGTAACCCCCTGATTGAAATTTGTATTTATTTTTTTCAAATTCCTAAATTTATTTTATCTTAGGATTCATTTGGGAATTTTTTAGGTGATCATGAGAAAGGAATTGCATTTCGATAAATTATATAAAAGGAGATTGGTTGTTTAGAGATTTTAAAGAATGGATGGCAAATCTGTAAATTCCTAGAAGTAGAGTGTCATTTTTATTGTAGTAGTATGCCATCGATGGATTAGCGAGTTAATTAGTGGGAACTCTCTAGAATCCTCTTAATTAATTAGGGATTACTCTTAATTAATCCAAAGGAATATTCCATGACATCTAGCATATTCTTAGGAAATATTATTCGAACATTCTTTTCTAGATTAGTCCTAATCACCCTAACAATACCCCTAATTACCATTAGTGCTAAATATTCCAAAATTTCTACTTGGTCCTAACGACCATGTCCTAAATGTGTAAGTGTACATTTCCATCTCATTAATAGTCTACCTATTACAATTACATAAACCCATGTCTGACACGATATGATCTGCATCTAAACACACTCCACATACCTCGTGTCCCTGGGTCAGACCTCAAGGACACAGACATCACCAACTAAATCATAGTACATTTCTCTAATTTTGTGTCATGTCCTTTGTCCCGATATGGACACGTCCCTAATCCTAACCCTAACCCTAACTCTAGCATCCTCGTTGTGCCCAGTCGTCGTCGTCACCGCCCTGACCATCTCCTTCCTTAGATTCAGACACCACTACTAGCATCTTCACCGCTTTAGTCCCGACCATCCCTCGACCTTTGTTTTGAGTCTTCGACGAGCCTCTATTGACCGACGTCGCCATAGTTGATTTCTCGAGCCACAGCTCCGCTACCCACTGACGACCTCCTAAATCTCCAGATCCGATCGGCTCCTTCATCGGACCACCATCATCACCGCCGCTACCACTTCCTCGAACCACCACTACCACCATCTCTCAACAATCCCTTTGGCATTATTTCCGGTGATGCCCTTACTATAAGCTTTCACCGATCAGATTTGTCGACCTTCAGTGGTGGTGCTAGCATACTGGATCTAGTGAGATCCTTGCCTCGCCACTATTATCCTAGCCACTACAACAATGTGCCGCCGTAAAGTTGTCCTCGATAGAGCTTTCGCTCGACTCGGTCTGTGCCAATGCAGCTTCCTTACTACCGAGTGCTGCCAGTAGGACCCGAGCCAATACTTGTCACGGTACCTCCCTCCGGCCGGTCAACCTCGGTAGTCATTGCCTTCCTCGAGGTGAAGCTCCATCTTCTTGGTCTTCTTCTTTCTCTCTCTCTTCTCGATCCTTCTATTTCTCTCTCCTCAGAGTAGAGAAGAGTAAGGGTTTTAGTGGGACAGTGGGACAGTGGGTTGTGTCTTAGGATAGGACTTTGGACAGGGGAATATGGGCCATGTCCCGGGTCTTGTTGGATGAAAGAAAAAAAAGAAAAAGAAATTAAAAAAAGGGCAGTGGGCTGAGCCCAGTCGGTCGTTCCCAGATCTATAGGTTGGGCTGTAGATAAAAGAAAAAACAATAAAAACTGATTTGATGTAGCCTGATAGCATATAGGCTGAACCCTATAACAGATTTTTGGGGTATTTTATTAAATAAGGTTTAGTAATAAATGAACCTTTAATAAAGATTTGCATATTGTTGAATTTGATGGCATAGTTAGGAGTATATGAGACATAGGAGATAGGGAACCTCATAATAGAATGGTGCATTTTGGAATAAGAATTTCTTAATAATTAAGTATTGAATTTTATAGGTTGGATTAGGCTCACCAATTCAGCACTGGAACTAAGGCAAGTACTTCTTGTAGGACCGTTGAGCACCTCTAAAGGGGGGCGAATAGAGTGTGTGTGTGTATGTGTGTGCAGCAAAAATAATCACCAATTAAAAATTAAGCAGTTATAAACTACAACATGTAACTGAAAGTAAATAAAATTCGGTAAAGTAAGAGGCTAAAGAATCAAACTCAGTGACACAGCGATGTATAATTGTCTCCCTCTGAGAGGACTACTCTAGTTTCGAGTACTCTTACTCGATGTTAATCCACTATGGCACACGGTTAATGAGAGCTTGCAGTCTCTTACAACACCGTGTTTGGTGACGAGCGCACAACTGACTCCACAAAGTAATTTCGAAAACTGGAACATTTTCTGAATTGCAACCTCTGATACAACTGTTCAGAACCAAAACTCTAGATTGAAACAGAACTGTACCGGCTTTGGCTAAGAGTGGTACCAGGCTAGATTTGAATGTTTTTGCTCATAGAAAACACTTAAGGGAATAGAAAAGAGAAAGTGAATGAGTGATTTAAAATGATGAAAATCCTTCTCTATTTATAGTATTTTTGCTGACCGAATTCGGACAGAGTTTGAGCATAGTTCGGATGCATGAATCTCGCAAACGAACATTGTAGGAAGATTTGCTGGGGTGTCAAAACGTGTTACAATTGGAACAGTACGATTTACAAAATCTAGAGAAAGATGAGATGAAGAACAGCTGCTGGGGTGTCAAAACACCGTTGCTCAAAACAAGATTCGCCCCACACGAATTGCTTCCAGGAACCAGCAAGTTTGAAGAACTTGTGGAACGCTCGAAGTCACCTCTGTTTGGACTCCTCGAATGGACTTGCAATGGCGGCAGCAACTCCCTCTCTCTCTCTCCTTGTCTGACTTATAATTTTCGTAGTGCCTCTCAAAAGAGGCCAGAAGAGAGTATAAATAGAGAGAGCGTGGAAACCCTAGCCGCCTCTTTAGTTATGGAAAGATTGAATCAAATCCCAAAAAGATAGCAACGAGATTAATTCAAATCCCACAAAGATAGCAACGAAATTAATTCAAATCCCACAAAAAGTGGATCTGAATTAATCGAATTGAATCAGTCTTTCCATAACTGACTTGTAGTCTGCACAGTCAGTGGAGCTCTCCATGCGACAGCAGCAGCAGCAGCCTGGCTGCATGAGCCGTATGGCCTCATGGCCGCATGAGCCGCATGGCCTCATGGCCGCATGGATCGCATGAGCCGCATGGCCTCATGGCCGCATGGACCGCATAAGCTGCATGGCCTCATGGCCGTATGGACCGTATGAGCCACATGGCCTCATGGACTGCATGGGCCGCATGGACCGCATGGACCGTATGAGCCGCATGGACCGCATGTGCCGCATGAGCCGCATGAGCCGTATGGACCGCATGGGCCGCTAAGTGCAAAGTATGCCAACAAAATGCCACATTACGCCTCATGAGCCCATGAGCCCGAGTTCGAGTCCAAGTCTGAGTCGCTAAGCCCCTTTGGGGCTTAGCTCCAAATGAAATTAATCCAAGAGAATAACAAAAGCATTAATGCTTAATCCTTGGAGCCTTATTCTTACCTCCTAGTAAAATAACCCACATGGTTCCCTCCTTAGGGTCACCACCCCATGTGCATCTCTCAACAATATGACCAACTATATATGTTGAGATAACTCATGGTGCATTTTCGATGTGGGACTAAACTTTTACAAGGCATGGAGAGAGCAAGCTCTCTCCATGTAAAGAAAGCACCAATAATCCCCCACATATCACAACATATATATGTGTCCAGGGTTGAGCGTTTCCCACAGTAACTGTCCATTTTATATTAGGATATATGTCGTCGACGACTTGAATCTTCCCGCATGGGTTAAATAACAATATGATACAAGAATGGACTATGTCTTGAATTCTGTACCACAATTATAATTCTTCCCACTCACAAAGTGTAGTTATGTGTGCTTCTGGCTGCACATTAAAGGCCCTATGCTAGCCTGGTTTCAGTGTATAATTTTAGGCGTCTACAAGTTTACCCTCAAGAGACGGCCTGATATCTCTTTCCATACACTATAGGTGAGTTCTTTATTAAAGAGACATGGCATGAAGTCTTGCGCTTCCTTGTGGTGCTATGCCGCTATGACATGGCCTGAAGCCGAGGCATTACCCCTACCTGGGAACCTCATCGTAGTGTCATGCTACTGTAGCATGAGGTCTCAGCCTCTTTGTAGTGCCAATCTACTCAGCATGAAGCCTAAGGCTTCCTTGCGGTGTTACGCCGCAACGACATGGCTTGCAAGACCGAGGCTTTACCCCTACCTGGGTACCTCATCATGGTGTCGTGCCACTGTAACATGGGGCCATCCTCCCCTTTGTAGTGCTGTCTACAACTCTTTAATTACGTCATATAGCATTAGGCTACCTACCTATTTGCGGTGCTACGCCGCTATGACTTGGCTTGCAAAGCCGAGGTATTACCCCAGACCTGGGAACCTCATGGTGGAGTTACCCCACTGTAGCATGGAGTTTTACTCTTTGTAGTGCTGCTCTACCGTGCTTCATGTAAAGCACACCAGGCATTCACTCTGCCTGAGAACTCATTAAGGCGTTTAAGCCAACCTTCCACAGGATCTATTTTTTTCCGCAGAAAATACATAATAGACAATAGTGGTTATGGGTCCGTATCCCTTTCATGTTCCAGAGAACAAGTACCCACTGTTACCTGATAGTTTCCCAGTCAGTGATCCTCCTTTGAACCAAAAGTTAGATGCCTAGTAGATTTCTCTTTGAACTAATAGCATAAAACTTTATGGTAGGATTACAAAGACACACTATCATAATGCCTTCAAGCCCATTTTACAAGCTGTGTCATCGACCAACTGGCGCTTGAGGCCCTTTGTGAACGGATCTGCCAGGTTCTTCTGACTCTGAACATCAATCACTGTAATTATACCTCTTTTGATAAGATCGTGTACTGCCCTGTGCTTCAACCGCACAGTCCTCTTCTTTCTGTTGAAGAGGTCATTTGATGCCACCGTCGCAGTCGCCTGGTTGTCACAGTATATCGGTATCGCCGGTAACTGAGCCCCAACCACTGAAAGATCATACATGAGCTCCCGAAGCCATTCTGCTTCATCTGCTGCAGTTTTAAGTGCATAGAATTCAGATTCCATGGAGGAACGAGAGAGTATAGTCTGCTTCTTCGACTTTCATGATATAGCAGCTCCATCCAAGGAAAAGACATATCCACCTGTGGATCTCTCGCTTTCTACCTCTGAACACCAGCTAGCATCACTGAAGCCTTCCACTACTGTCGAATACCCGTTGTAGTGCAGTGCATATGTCTGAGTCTTCTTGAGATATCTCATCACCCGCTTCACAGCTTTCCAGTGCTCAATTCCTGGGTTGCTTATGAACCGACTCAGCATTTCCATGGCAAAAGCTATGTCAGGCCTTGTGGCAGTGGTTGCGTACATCAAACTTCCGATAACGCTAGAATACTCCAGCTGCCTGACGCTTTCCTTCGAGTTTGGCTTCAGCTTCTGATCACCCCTGTATGGCGTATCGATCCCTGGAAGATCCTTATACCCATAGCGTGTGAGCATCTTCTCAATGTAGTGAGATTGTGACAGCGCTACTCCAGTGTCTGTCCGGATGATCTTTATGCCAAGATGACATCTGCATCCCCCAAGTCCTTCATACTGAACTTGGCTGAGAGGAACTTCTTTGTCTCCGTGACACAGCCTATATCCGTCCCTAGGATTAGCATGTCGTCTACGTACAGACAAACGATGACTCCTCTTCCATCAGCGAACTTTGTGTAAACACATTTGTCCGTCTTGCTGGCTCTGTAGCCGTTTGACCTAATAACTTTGTCAAACTTCTCATGCCACATCTTGGGAGCTTACTTCAAACCATACAATGATTTCACCAACTTGCAGACTTTGTCTTCAAGACCTTTGACGACAAATCCATCTGGCTGTTGCATGTAAATCTCTTCGGTCAGCTCCCCATTCAGGAATGCTATTTTTACATCCATCTGATGTATCACCAACTTATGTATAGCTGCTAGAGCGATTAACATTCTGATGGTGGTCATCCGAGCTACTGGAGCGTACGTGTTAAAGTAGTCTATCCCCTGTTTCTGAGAAAATCCCTTGGCTACCGGCCTGGCCTTGAATTTGTCAATAGTTCCATCTGCCTTCATCTTCTTCTTGAAGATCCATTTACATCCGATGGGCTTTTCTCCTTCAGGTAGATCTACCAACACCCATGTGTTATTGGAGGTGATAGAGTCAAACTCGTCATCTACTGCCTCCTTCCAGAAGATAGCATCTCTGGTCTTCATCGTCTCATCATAGGTAAGCGGATCTGCTTCCACATGATAGGTGACAAAGTCATCTCCGAAGTCTTTAGGTCTCCTCGCTCGCTTTGCTGACGGCGCTACGAGTTCTGGTAAAAGAGTTGTTTCATCAACAACAGCTTCTTATTGGACTACTGGCCCATATGAGATTTCAGTCTCATTTGCACCTACATCATTTTTCGGAATGTACGAAAGAACAATGTTTTTGTCTTTTACAAACTTGTCTTCAAAATATTTAGCATCACAAGATTCGATGATATAATTTGACTCAATATCAAGAAATCTCCGAGTATCACTCTTCTCAGCATATTCCAAGAAGATCGCCTTCGTAGTCCTTGTCCCCAGCTTCTGAATCTTCAGATTTGGGAGCTTCATATATGCCAGACACCCCCACACTCGAATGATATTCAAGTTTGGTCTAACTTTGAACCAGAGTTCATGAGGAGTTACATCCAAAGTTGCATATGGCACTCTATTCAGAATGAAAGTGGCTGTTAATGCAGCTTCTCTCCAGTAGCATTTTGGAAGACCTACAGTAAGCAGCATTGAATTCATCATTTCTGTTAATGTTCGGTTCTTTTTCTCTGCTACTCTATTGGATTGAGGAGAATATGGAGCAGTAGTCTCGCATATGATTCCATGTTCTTTGTAAAACAATGCGAAGTTACGAGACCTGTACTCCCCACCTCGATCACTTCTCAACCTCTTGAGTTGTTGTCCAGTCTGCCATTCAGCTTCGTCCCTGAACTCTCTGAACTTCTCGAAGGCTTCGTCTTTAGACTTGAGCAAGTAGACGAACGCGTATTTTGAGAAGTCGTCGATGAAGGTTATGAAATACTTCATCCCGGCCTTCGTAGAGAAATGTTTGAAGTCACAGATATCGGAGTGCACCAACTCCAGAAGATCTGTGCTTCGATTGACCCGATGAAAGGGTTTCCTTGTGATCTTCGTCTGAGCACACACTTCACACTTCTCCACCGTACCCCCACATTTGGAGATAAGTCCTAGACTGGACATTTTGTTAATTCTTTTACAGTGAACATGTCCTAGCCTATTATGCCACAACTCAAGAGAATAATCAAAAAATGCAACTGCATTAATGTCATTAAACTGGTTGACAAGCTGAATTTTAAACATTCCTTCGGTTTGATAAGCCTTCTCGAAGTATGTTCCTTTCTGGGACATCACCATCTGACTAGCATTGATGTCCATCCTCAAGCCTGCGTTGCAGAGCAGGCTCCCAGAGATCAGGTTCTTGGCAATCATCGGAACATGCTTCACACCTTGAAGCGTCAGAGTGTTCCCAGAAGTGAGTTTCAGTTCCACGGTCCCGATCCCCAGAACTTCAGCTTGGACCTGGTTTGCCATGACAACCTTCTCAGATATCGGCTGGTACGTGACGAACCATTCCTTGCCAGAACAGACATGGCAAGTCGCACCAGTATCTATCCACCAGTCAGAGTCAACCTCCACAGTTGTGACCTGTGCGATCATAGCAACAATGTTAGAAACCAATGAAACCTTATTAGGCTCACCTTTCTCTGATTGTTTAGGCTTAGATCTGCATTCACTCTTGTAGTGGCCTTTCTTGCCACAATTGAAACAAGTCACATGGGACTTGGACTTCTGTTGTTTGAATGAAGGACCCTTCACTTTTAGATTGGTGAAGTCCTTCTTCTTGTGATGAGAAGCCGCCTGCTTCCCCTTGGGATCTTTTGTCTGTACTAGATTGGCCTTAGCCAATTGTTTGGACAGAGTGTCCATCTTCTGTTGGGAATGCATCTCGTCCACAACATGGATCTCTTGAAGTAGATCTCCCAAGCTAATGTCTATCTTCTTTCTGAGCATCATTGCATAGAAGGTACTCCATCCAGCAGGAAGTTTTGAGACGATCCCTCCAACAACAAACTTGTCAGGTAGGGGCATCTCTTCGTCTTCCAGTTTCTGACGTAGCTTCAGAAATTCCTTCACCTGTGGCAACATGGACTTCTCGTCCTCAAAGAGCAATTTGTGATATTTTTTAACCACAAACATCTTGCTCTTGTTCCTGTCTTCTTCATACAGATTTTACATAGACTCCCATATGTCTCTGGCAAATTCCTTCTTCGAGTAGGATTCTGCCAGGGAATCCTCCATAGCATTCAGGATGAGAAGCCTACAGATGCTATTTTCCCTTCTCCATTTGGAGTTTGGTAGCCGCATTGATTGCGGCAGTAGATCCAGTGTCTAGAACAGAAGGTTCTTCCTCCAACAGAACATGATCAACGTCTTTTAGTTGAAGAGTTAGATAAACCTTTCTCTTCCAGACTTGATAATGCTCTCCATCGAACTTTTCCAACTTGCAGTAGTCCGATTGGACGAGCAAAGCAGTAATATTTTCCATCTACACAGATCTTACTTTGAGATTGTTAGTCCCGGGGCTTGATCAAAGATGGTAAAACTGATACAATCGAGATCTACGATGATACAAAGGACCAAATAGCCATATTACAATATGAAGGAGGAAAATAGAGAAGAGAAGATCTCTCGTTCTTCCTTGCAAACGTGTTGCAATTGGGACAGAACGAGTTACAAAATCTAGAGAAAGATGAGATGAAGAATCGTTGCTGGGGTGTCAAAACACAGTTGCTCAAAGCAAGATTCGCCCCACACGAATTGCTTCCATGAACCAGCAAGTTTGAAGAACTTGTGGAACGCTCGAAGTCACCTCTGTTCTGACTCCTCGGATGGACTTACAATGGCGACAGCAACTCCCTCTCTCTCTCCTTGCCTGACTTATAATTTTCGTAGTGCCTCTCAAAGGAGGCCAGAAGAGAGTATAAATAGAGAGAGGGTGGAAACCCTAGCCACCTCTTTAGTTATGGAAAGATTGAATCAAATGACTGCTGACGTGCAAAGTGCAAAGTGCGCCAACAAAATGCCATATTACGCCTCATGAGCCCGAGTCCGAGTCCGAGTCCGAGTTGCTAAGCCCCTTTGGGGCTTAGATCCAAATGGAATTAATCCAAGAGAATGACAAAAGCATTAATGCTTAATCCTTGGAGCCTTATTCTTACCTCCTAGTAAAATCACACACATGGTTCCCTCCTTAGGGTCACCACCCCATGTGCATCTCTCAACAACACAACCAAGTATATATGTTGAGATAACTCATGGTGCATTTCCGATGTGGGACTAAACTTTTACAAGGCATAGAGAGAGCAAGCTCTCTCCATGTAAAGAAAGCACCAACAAAAAGTTTTCTCAGGAACCTATTCAGAACAAAAGAAAATAATTCAATAAAATTTATAGAGCTAAGATAAGTATGTTAAGGACTAATCAAATTATATCGTAGTAATAAAAGAATGAAGCGGATTATTGTACTAGCAGAATTATAATGAAGAGAAAATAGGACTTACTATGGCTCCATGTATTTGACGAAGGACTTGGGGTTACTCAAAGGGCTTACTCATAACAGTAAGTAGGTTTTATGTGTATTCATGCTTGGGGTTACTGTCAACATGTAGAAGGGGGTTTTAACATATGAACATGGTGCTAAGTGCTAATATGGCATCATACATTCCTCTAATGTTGGCTTTCATATATAGCATACTTTCATACTTGATTATGTTACTTACTTACATATGGATACTTGCATACATGTTTCAATACCTTGCATTACCCACATGCTTGCATTTCATCCATTCATTCATGCATTGCATTCATTCATTCTTTCATTCATGCACATATACATACATATTTGAATACATTATATACTTCAAACATTATATCATTTATGCATCCTCTATATTATATTACATTCTATTAACACACACACACATATATATATATACATGCATACATACATATTTGTACATACAAGGATATATAAAATGCATATGTCGTATAGTAATCTTCTACTTAAAATCAATACTGTACAAATTAGGCATTCATTAAATTCTAGGATTAAAGTATGTTATAGATCTTTGTGTTAGCTTTCCGAAACTTTAAACGGATCGCATTTTCGTGTCCGGAAGCTCCCAGAATCGCAAAAAACACCGAAACGCATTCGTCTTTCGTACAGCTGACACTCAAATAATTTTACAGAAAGTTTCAGAATGAATTTGGCTTATTAAAATAAATATTTGGAAAGCTAACTTTGATACGGTTCTTTTAAAAAAAATGGGAGATAAATTGTAGTTTTAAGCTAAAAGTTATGATATTTCTAATTTGCTATTGCTACTAAAAACGTGGATAAATATTATGACGAATTTAGGTAGTTTGAGACAAAAGAAACACAAGTATATAACATAATATATCAAAAACTCACTCTCTATACTAATATATATATATATATATATGAGACACTATAGAACACATCTCCAATACAAAAATATGAGATTAAACATGTAATAATTCATTCATACATAACAACAACACATAGTGTGTCCAAATTTGGGGTTTTTCCACATGGACACAACCACAACACAAAGGACACTCCTATGACCTCCAAATGGACACGAAATGGACACAAATGGAGATACAACCATGGGGGTCATTCCTATGGGTTCAAAATATTCCTATATGCATGTAGGGATGGATTAGAGGAGAGATTATACCTTCCGGAAGAGAGATTCAAAGGAAAATCATTCCGACACGACACCGACACGTAGAGATTCTAAAAGGACACGAACGAGCTCCGAATCCTCCCAAACTTGGCTAGCACCCTCTAACCATGGAGTAGAGGAGAAATGAAGAAGATTTGGTGGAAGAAGGGGTTGATTTGGAGATGAAATCAATGGAGGTTCATCTCTAAATTAATTTGGGGAAGAACAAGAGAGAGAAAGTGGATGAAAACAAATGAATGAAGGAGTGACTCACTCCTTATCCCCCCATAGGTGGCTGCCCAAAAATGGTGAGATGTTCCCTATTTGAATGTCCAAAATGCCCTCCACTAATCTATTTGATTTAAATTAGGAATGGGTTAAAGGTTGAGGTCAATTTAGTCTAGTTTTAAGTCTCTAATTAAACTAAACCTATCCATAAATAATTAGTCTAACTACTAACTAAAATTAATATCATGTGGACTAAAATTAATATCATGTGGGCCATGCCTAACTAGTGTGTGGGTTCCACTAGAGTCAAACTACCTCCCAGGTCCCCGTTTCAAGTCAGATTGAGTTAAAATTCGAACCCGACTCAAATAACCCCAAAACAATATCATAAATAATAAAATAAATTTCAACCCCAAAATAATATCATAAATTTTAAAAATATTCAAAAATGTAAAATGACAAAAATACCTCTGTTTCTGAAAACTGGGAGTGATAAATCTATCTACCTTAAAAAAATTTTGTCCTCGAAATTAAAACAAAGCAATCACAGAAAACACATGCAGAAAACAATCTCATTCAAATACTTTTCAAAAATAAAAAAAATAAAAAAAATCAGCAATAAAAAAATCACTTTGAGGCACATCAAATATTTGTAAATAAAAACTGATACGTATCCGATACGGACACAAAACCATCACAAAATTACACCTATCAAAGGTCAAAATCAACAATCACCAACGCAATAAATATTAAAATAATTCAAAGAGGTCAAATGCAAAATATTCTTAGGCCAGAAATGACGTTAAAATATCCTAATCACATGGTTAGGCTCTAGGTCAAACAGACTCTAGGGTTTCACTAGCAAAACATCAAAATCACAAGTCATAATTTTAAATAGTTTTAAAATGATTTAAAAATTACCAAAAATCATATCATGATTTAAATGTCAAATCAATAAATGATTATAATTACAAAATTTCAAAATTACCCTCATTTTAGAAAACTGGGTGTTACAAGTCTACCCACCTTAGAAAAATTTCCTCCTCGAAATTAAAATTGTTCATACTCCTTCTAGGTCAAACCCCCACAATCAAGTCTCAGAACTTAAACAAATCATACCATTAAAAAGGACGACATACAGGGTCATGGCATACGGTGATAGTGAAAGTCTCAACTAGGTATACTAGTCATGCTAACCGAAAAAGGTCATAAGGTTTCAAAACACACAAACAATCTAGGGTGCTAAACTAGAAAAGATACAAAAATAACAATCATCAAGACTGTAAGGCGGTCTACCATCCTATATGAAAATTGGTACTTATCAAAAAATAAAATAAAGATAACTACCAATTATCTATAAAGGGGTACTATTCAAGAAAAAATCAAAATCAAAATTTTAAAAGCACAAATATCGAGCATTGAAATCCAATCACATTATATATAGAGAAGAGTGTTAGAGAGGAAAAAGCTCACATTATGTAACTGTTATGTGGTTTGTGTGGGTGTCACTATACAGGGTTAGCTTTAGTAATGAAAGGTTAGACCCAGTTTTAGTTCAGCATTTACATACAAGAATCTAAAATAAGCTAACATTTAAACCAGTGTAATATTAACCAACCCAATGTTTATCACAACCTAACATGTAAGAGTATAAACCTAACATCATATACCTACATACAACAATGTACATAGCTCCAAAATATTATATTTAAAAAAAATAAAATAGCAAATTGAACTAAACATTTGGAATCCAGTAGTAAGGGTTAATATGCACACAGTCTTAGATTTGACAAATTCAAACACAAAACTCAACCAAAATTTTTTTGAATTGAAACCCTATGTATAACATACATGTACAGTGATGTAAACATAACTAATAACATGAAATTTATATTTGAATTACAAACTTTAACTGGAAATGCAGAGAACCAGTCTATGTTACTGTACTGTATCAGAAATATTGGGGCTTTGAAAATTTAAACATCAACAACATATTAATATATATTTAGATAGGTTGGAAATCAAAGTGTAGCATGCATATGTGTCAGGCAAAGAGTCTGTGTCCACTATAGATATATTCTCATGTCCCAATATAAAAATCAAATTCTACATCAAGACCAACATTTAGATTCCTACCAAGATTGTAAAGTAGGTGATTGACGTAATCAAGACAGTTTTATTATTATTATTATTTAATACAAAATAATAGCAAGAAAGTAATAACGATAAAATCTGTTTTTCTTATCTGTTTAAAGAAGGAACCATTTTGAAACCCAGAACTATAATATCAATTACAAGATAAGGTCTAGCAAAATCATCGGTTCATTATATTAAGAAGAAACTCATAGCAAGAAGTTACACAAGAGTTTATAAAAACAACAAAACCTACTCCTAAGTTAAATAATGAGAAGCAAAACAAAACAAATAAATAAAAAAAAAATTTGAAGGACTAGAACAAAAGTAGAGAAAATATGTTCAAAAATATTTAAGGTACAATCTGATAATCATATGCGTCTATCCAAAATTATGGTACTCTAAATCCTCGTCATACTAGTAAGCAAGGCTACGATAATCACAGAGACCTCGACTTAGGCACATACCTCTAGAATTATGGTATTTAAAATTTTTGCGATGCCGCTAGCTTGGCTGCGAAAACCTTAAATTCCCACACCCGAGAAATATATCCAAAATCAGACTATATGACCTCACCATGCTGGCTAATGTGACTGTAGAAGACTAGATTTCATAACTTAGATGACCTAGCCCATATGATTTCATCTTGACAAAAATTAAATTAAATCAACAATGGATACCCAAAAATCAAATTTATCAACGAACATCAAGATTCAAAACTGAACAATAATCTATCAAATCATATAAATACAAACTCGGATGCAACAGCTAACATCAAGGTTCAAAACTCCACAATCATCATCAAAATCAAGTTCAACAACAGAAAGTAATCAAATCAAGGGAAGAAGAGTTTTTCAAATCGAAGTTAAAATAAGATTCTCAAGGGTCGTCCCAGGAATCTCTCAAGAAATCCTAACTGTGATTGAGTACCTTCAAAAATATATCCTAATTCTACTGCAGGCTGTAGTGGTACTCTAATTCGAATACCACTACATAAACTCGACCTGCATGGGCCACCACTAAAAACGTGTCACGACCCATACCCACTGTGAGGGTACGAGTACGTAACAGTGCCCAGCCTACGCCGCAGTGTCGGCGGTAGAACGTTGTCCTAGGTCAAACATCTAACAAAATAAAGGTACCTGTACAGTATATACTCTCCGAATGGAGGTGACATAGCAGATACAGTCTCAATCACATCTAAGGTAGAGCATGATAAAGATAGATAAAATATGAAATCCAAAAGAGATATAGCAGATAGAAGTCTAAGTGTCTAAGATAGACAAACCCAAAAATACATCTCAAAGCTCAAATACAGTAATCCATAAATACAACTCAAGACAACTAGAATAAACTATGAGCAAAACCATAGCTATCTATACAACCTCTACTGTGTCTCCTCTAAGCTAGCAGGCAACCTCCAAGCTATCTGTAAAATTTATCAACAGGTCCAGTCAGGACAGGAACGAGCACAATCTCATCTAGAAAACCCAAGTAAATGACAGAGAACTATAAAGCAGTTATAGACAGTTGTATTGAAGAATATGGCAGTTTATATTCAGGTGATGGTAAGAAAGACAGATAAAGTGCAAGAAAAGTAAATAACTAAATAAGAGAAGAATCATGGTAATGAAGACTGTAAAATAGAACTAGCTGAACCAGGGTAATACGATATAAAGTTCAAACAGCAATGTAGACAAGTGTAACTCCAATGTAAGTCCAGTACAAGATGAATCTAATACAAGATGAATTCAGTAAGGGACGATTCCAGTTATAGTGATCAATGATTCCAGGGTGAGTCCAGCCTATACTCTAGCAGTGTATTTTAAAATATCGAGATCGATATGTAAACGGCTATAGGTAATCCGGCACATCACACACCTGGCCGGGTGTGAGATGGCTATCATTCGAGTTTGATTCCAGCAAAGGGTGATTCCAGAGATGGGGTATGTCTACATGTCATACTCTAGTATTTCCCCTCCCAGCAAGTGAATCCAGAAATTTGATACAATAATTCAAGATGAGTCCAGCCAGTAATATGATGATACCAGTAAATGATTCCAGAATGATTCCAGTAATAGAGGCCAGATAATAAATGTGTGTCGTATACATGAATCCAGAATATCCATACATGTTGTAATAGAGAATCGCATACAACTAACTAGAACTGAAGTACAGTAATTGACAAGTAAATGAGAGAACTATCAAAGAATGTACTCACCTGCTATCTGAATGTCCAAAGGAAATATATTGTCCGATGAGAGGTGGCTGGCTCCTATTTAGAACAGCACAAGTCACAACAAGTCCAAAATGGTAAAATAAAGCTCTACTATACATTCTACATGATTCTAGGTTATTCTAGGTCAAAGTCAACTCTTGGTCAACTCTGGTCAACCGTACTAGTCAAACTAGGTTAACTAGGCAGTACTAGGTCTAAACCTAGACTAACAAGTCTCATTAGGCCTAACCAAGCCTAGACTAACACTCACACAAAATCACAAAGCTGCACAAGTTATCAAACACACATTACATATATATTCATATATATTTTTATTACAAGTAAGGTGTATAAAGACAAGGAGTGAGTGATACATGAATGTAGATATGGCAATGTGTACATAGCAATACAATGTGTTCAAGTGTGAGGGGGTTATGTTAGAAGGATAACATTTAGCAAGGGTTCATTGTGTCACATAGAAGAAATAACATGTAAAGCATAGGTTTAGCATGTGTGTGTGGGGGTGTTAATCATAACAAAAGGGTTATATATCAAAGGGCTTACTCATAACAGTAAGTAGGTTTTATGTGTATTCATGCTTGGGGTTACTGTCAACATGTAGAAGGGTGTTTTAACATATGAACATGGTGCTAAGTGCTAATATGGCATCATACATTCCTCTAATATTCGCTTTCATATATAGCATACTTTCATACTTTATTACGTTACTTACTTACATATGGATACTTGCATACATGTTTCAATACCTTGCATTACCCACATGCTTGCATTTCATCCATTCATTCATGCATTGCATTCATTCATGCACTTATACATACATATTTGAATACATTATATACTTCATACATTATATCATTTATGCATACTCTATATTATATTACATTCTCTTAACACACACACACATATATATACATGCATACATACATATTTGTACATACAAGGATATATAAAAATGCATATGTCGTATAGTAATCTTCTACTTAAAATCAATACTGTATAAATTAGGCATTCATTAAATTCTAGGATTAAAGTATGTTATAGATCTTTGTGTTAGCTTTCCGAAACTTTTAACGGATCGCATTTTCGTGTCCGGAAGCTCCCGAAATCGCAAAAACACCGAAACGCGTTCGTCTTTTGTACAGCTGACACTCAAATAATTTTATAGAAAGTTTCAAAAGGAATTTGTCTTATTAAAATACATATTTGGAAAGCTAACTTCGATACGGTTCTTTTAAAAAAAATAGAAGATAAATCGGAGTTTTAAGCTAAAAGTTATGACATTTCTAAGTTGCTATTGCTACTAAAAACGTGGATAAATATTATGACGAATTTAGGTAGTTTGAGACAAAAGAAACACAAGTATATAACATAATATATCAAGAACTCACTCTCTACACTAATATATATATATATATATATATATATATGAGACACTATAGAACACATCTCCAATACAAAAATATGAGATTAAACATGTAATAATTCATTCATACATAACAACAACACATAGTGTGTCCAAATTTGGGGTTTTACCACATGGACACAACCACAACACAAAGGACACTCCTATGACCTCCAAATGGACACGAAATGGACACAAATAGAGATACAACCATGGGGGTCATTCCTATGGGTTCAAAATATTCCTATATGCATGTAGGAATGGATTAGAGGAGAGATTATACCTTCCAGAAGAGAGATTCAAAGGAAAATCATTCGACACGACACCGACACGTAGAGATTCTAAAAGGACACGAACGAGCTCTGAATCCTCCCAAACTTGGCTAGCATCCTCTAACCATGGAGTAGAGGAGAAATGAAGAAGATTTGGTAGAAGAAGGGATTGATTTGGAGATGAAATCAATGGAGGTTCATCTCTAAATTAATTTGGGGAAGAACAAGAGAGAGAAAGTGGATGAAAACAAATGAATGAAGGAGTGACTCACTCCTTATCCCCCCCCATAGGTGGCTGCCCAAAAATGGTGAGGTGTCCCCTATTTGAATGTCCAAAATGCCCTCCACTAATCTATTTGATTTAAATTAGGAATGGGTTAAAGGTTGAGGTCAATTTAGTCTAGTTTTAAGTCTCTAATTAAACTAAACCTATCCATAAATAATTAGTCTAACTACTAACTAAAATTAATATCATGTGGACTAAAATTAATATCATGTGGGCCATGCCTAACTAGTGTGTGGGTTCCACTAGAGTCAAACTACCCCCCGGGTCCCCGTTTTAAGTCAGATTGAGTTGAAATTCGAACCCGACTCAAATAACCCCAAAACAATATCATAAATAATAAAATAAATTTCAACCCCAAAATAATATCATAAATAATAAAATAAATTTTAAAAATATTCAAAAATATAAAATGACAAAATACCCCTGTTTCTGAAAACTGGGGGTGACAGATACACATCCAACATATACATGATATGGTTCGGCACCAATTTCAGACTATCCCTGCTTCCTAGTGGGAGTGTCATTGGTTGTAATGATTGATAAATGGTATATTATCTGCATATGTTAGAACCATAGTCCTATTTTTAAAGCATATGTCCTACGAAACCCTATTGTGGTAATGTGTTATGTTGAGAGCCTATACATTTTGGAAGACATAATCATTTAATGTCAAATAGAGCATCTGGAGTGATTTTTCTATGGTACAAGATTGAAGCCAAAGGAAAGTCATGAAGAGAATCATTTGGAGCAATTTTTAGTAGATTTCTTCTAGAAATTGTCATTGATGTCGTATAACTGATTTACTTGTTAAGTGAATTGCATGGTTCTACTTGTGTATATAACCATATATATAAAACTATATTGCACGAACACAGGAAAGTGTTGGCTGTATCATATCCGTACCCTTATCCGTCTTCGTACTCATGCAACGTATACTGTATCATGTATCATATATCATGTATCAGTATCGTGTCCTTATCCGTATCCATGTCCTTATTTGGACAATATACATATAAAATCTGCTCCTGAATCATAGATTTTTACAAAATTAAAGCAGACTGTAACATTCAAGGTCTTTTTAAAACAAGAATGTCAATACAGAAGTGTAGTTTACCTATAAAGCAAGCTCAGATTGAAAGAAAAATCATCAAATCTAATAGCTCCAATCTACATTGGAACAGTTAGAATAGGAGGGAGCTTTAGTGGATGATATGCATTTTTGAATTCAGAAGGTTGTCTGGGAAGAGTAAAACAAGATCAACAAAGGTGGAGAAGGAGAGGGAAGCTTATCACAGAAAAATGTAAAAGTTTGGATCTTTTATGAGTCTGTGAAGTAAATAACCTATTTAGACTTAATACGAGGAAAATTCTGAAGCTTATTACTCGATCTTGAGCATTTGGTCACAGTTTTGTGAAACTAATAGGTAAAGGTTTCATGATATCAATGAAAGTTGACTTGGGTCGTGCAGATGAGCTTGGGTCGTACAGATGAGCTTGCTTTGTTCATGTTTGATTACACTCGTCACTTTGGTCTTCTGTTATGTTGCACGGGCACTGCAAAATGGTGTCCATATTTGTATCTCGTAGTAGGAGCAAATCCAAATGTCAATAATCCCAAGATCTTATGTAATCAAAATAGCACATGTTCCGAAAAACTTTAGACAGGCTGAAGTAATATAAACAAGAAGTTACACTGGCAGTAGCAAATATAATTAATGTCAAGAGTATCGAGATATAAATCACTTTGTGCTCTATGGACCTCATCATTCCAATTTTAACGATACAAATTCTGGAGACCAAATTATACAGGTCAAAGAGGGATTAGTTCCTGAGCTACATTATATTAGATGTCATCTAGTTTCAATGGTAATGTAGAGAGGTTAAGAGCAACTGTACCGGTAGATTATATACTTTCTAGGTGATATGGATATACAGGGTTCTGGCTCAAGTTTACACTTAACACTATTACTTCTGCTTTCATGTTTAATTATGTCTATATTCATGTAATTTGTAAATTGATCATTGTACAGCTCAAGGATACTCAGAATGAAATTTATATAAGAAACTTGAAGGACTCTTCTATGCAAACAAGTTACATCATGAAATACTTATCAATTGTGTATCCCAGTCCCGGTCCCAATTTTTAAATTCCCAAATTCGCTCCCGTCCGGAAATAAATCGGGTCCCGTAGGGTTCGAAGAAAATTGACATCCATATCCATAAGGAGTTATTATTCCTTTTGCTTATGAGAAAATTTTCCTTTGGTGTATAATTTTCTAGGATCTGTGCACATAGAGAGAATCAAAGTAACTTGTGTAAATTGGGGAAATAAGAAAAAAATACAGTACTTAAATATGTGGAAAAAAATATGCATACTAACATACGGAGAGAGAGAGGCAAGGTGAAATAGAAAAATTAAAGAAAAAATAGAGGAAATAGAAAGAATAAACCTTCCTCGATGGATGACGGCAAGCCCTTCAAACCCTTTTCTCCTGAGATGCAAATCTTCCTCGATGGCAATCGTAGGCTTATGGCGAACCCTTCCTCCTTGATGGCGATCGGTTCGAAGATCCTTCCTCTGGCGATCGGTTCGAAGATCCTTCCTCTGGCGATCGGTTCGCCTCTGGCGATCGGTTCGAAGATCCTTCTGGCGATCGGTGGCGATCGCACAAGAAAATAGAGGGAGGTGAAATATTAATTTGGAGGGAGATTTAGATGTTCTGGAGGGAGGAGAAAATTTTAAGAGAGGGAAAAAAAGATCGGCAGGTTTTGGAAAGTTTAGGTTTTGCTCTACATATAAGGAGAAAAATATTCGTTTGTTTGGAAGTATGTTTTATTTGGTAATTACTTAATATGCACATGTTATTATCTCAATTTGGAACATATTAAGAACACTAAAAAAGCGTATCTAAATAAATATTTTTCCTAAAAAATAAAATAAAACATATTAGGAACGTTTTTTTTGCTCCGGAACATATTTAATATGTTCAAAAACCTAGGAACAAAAAATAAGTATTTCAGATTGAAAAATACCTAGCGTTTCTAATTTGCCAATTTGGTGTAGTGAAATAGGCTATGGTGGCCGACACAGCCCCTAAGCCTGAACCAAAGCAGGCAAAAAAATAGTGGCCGCAGATGACTTACTCCTTCGAAGACAGCCATGTCAAGCCCATCCTTCACATGCTCGTACAAGGAGATCGAATTCAGCTCCCTCCTCCAAGGCGTGAACCTCGTCCTGCAGAGATGGAGAGCCCCAAGTACTGCCACTACCATCTCTACGTCCACTATGCTACATAAGACTGCTTCAAATTGAAGCGGTATATCCAGAACCTCATCGATTCCAAGGCCCTGGCCATTGATTTCGGGGAGGTGACGGTCGCTGCCAACATGGTGTCAGTCCAATTTGGCAGCTTCCCGCCGACGAGGACTCAAGATGGCGTAGTGCCCGTCCTCCGAGCTAAAATGGAGGTTGCTAATCTTCCACCTCCCCGAGACCAGGTTGCTGGTCTAGTGCCCCTCACCACATCACGAGGGGAGGTCATGTGGGTCCACCCGGACTTAGTATCTGAAGTAACCCAGCCAGTATCACCCTCCACTGGCAAGAAGAAGAGCGGGAAAGTCAAGTCCGCCGCATCGTCTCAATCGACGTCGAAGAAGCGACAGCTGTCGTTACCCGATCTGGTGTGCAAACTCAACCCGCACCGGGTAACTCGGCTGAAGAACGTCAGCTAGCCACTGCTGATACCCCAGGGCCTTCTTAGTCTCTGCTGGCCGATAAGCCCAAGCCAAAGGAGACCCGCTTTGACAAGCCGCTCCGGAAAGACACGCCTCACGGGCTGGAAAAGTCCTACAATTTTGATATTTTAGCACAATTGGCCAATACACCAGCCAAATTGTCATTATATGAGCTCCTGAGACTCTCCAAAGATGTTCACGTCGCACTGAGCGAAGCACTCCAGAATGCTGATGCATATCTGGCTCAGGTCAATCTCACCGGGGAGAGCTCGCCGACGGATCTCCAAGACAACGCTTATACAGGTGCAATGCCCAATATTATCTTCACTCCGCAGGATATGCTTATCAAGACCAACCTGCACGATCGCCCTATGTATTATACTTGATACGTCGGCGACATCAAGGTGGATCGAATGCATATTGATCCCGGTTCTTCGATCAGCATTATTTCGAAGAGCTTGCTTCACCTTCTGCGCATCCCTATGCCTCGGCTGACTCTTACCAGCACCGCCATTAGCGTTTTCAATTTCGGGAGAAGCTATCCTATTGGGAAGATTCGCCTGAAGTGCCAAATTGGCGACCTTCAGTCGGAAGTAACCTGCTATGTCATTGACGCAGATACTTCCTACAATATTCTCCTGGGGCATCCGTGGATATACGATTACATGATCGTGCCCTCCACATTGCACCAGTGCTTCAAGTATATCGACAAGCACGGCTTCGTGAGGACAGAACTTGCCGACATTGATCCCTTCAAAGGGGTCGAATCTTATTATTTTGATTCTTGCTTGTACGAGAAATCAAAGAGGCACCTGGTCAAGGAGGATGTTCAAGAACAGATGGAGGCCATTGCGGTGCCTGAGGAACCCTTGAGAATCTATTTCCAACCCCGCAAACCAGGCAGGATCGCACCTCTTATAGCCACTCTGGGTAGAGAAGCAACTGGTCTCCCGGTGCTCACTGAACAGAAGGAGCAGATGACAATCCGACTGCCAAGGTCTGGCCAAGGGCCGAGACCCAATACGGAGCCACTGACAATCAGGCTGCCTAGAGCCGGTCAACAACAAATAGAAGAGTCCAATCCTTCTGTTAAGCCAATGATGATTCGTCTTTCCAGAATGAGTCGACAACAGATTGCTAAGCCGGGGACTGCTAGCAAGCCAATAACTCCCCGTCCAGCACCGAACACCAAACTGGGGGTCGTTAGTGCGCCAACGACCCCACGTTCTGCTCCACCAGTGGAGCCCCTGATGATTAAGCTGTCCAGGTTATCCTCTAGTCTTCATTAACACAGGGGGTGGCCGACGAGGAGATAGAGCTGGCCAAGCATGTGGCTGCTCACACTTATGTCCCTTCAGCTGATGATGTAATTCCACCTAAAAAGATTCCTTATTTCATCAATAAAGGGTTACCTTTGAACTATCTCGAGCTTAATAAGCTTTATACCATGTATGCTATGGAATACGGTATATGCACCAACCTACACACACAGGTGACAAATGTCTACACCACAAACCGACTCCCGTGGAAGATGCTTCATTCATAGTCGAGGGGGAGGATCATCCAATCATCTTCGACCGGAAGAATGATCCACAGCCCTTCAGGATAGAAGAAGTTGATCTCGAACCCGACACCGGGAGACTGCCCCTTTATCTGTATAGCTCCCGATCCAAGTACCTCATACAAAAACAAAGGTATGATCTGGAAACTACGCCAGGCTTAAACTACGGCACTCGTCGGCGGTTACCCTTACAGTTGCCAGTCCCGGCTGGAAAACCACGAGATTACTATAACAAGACCAGACGTGGGCTAGGTTATGTTACACCTGCAACGACCCCTGAAATCTCAGATGAGGAATGTGACTGGCATTCACACTCAACCGGATTACCAACTTCTGATTCGGATGTCAGCATCGGAGACGTATTCAGGCAAGCTTTGTCTGTCAATATGGCATTTGCTGATGCCTACGACGAAGACGAAGACATACCCGAACTTCTTGAGTTAGAACCTTGGGTCCAGCAACTAGATGCACAGTAGAAGAAACGCTTTGAACTCCGTGAACCTCCCACTGAAGATGAGGTTATGCAAGTTGACCTCGGCGATGAGTCCTCTCCAAAGCCAATCTTCGTCAGCAAAAGCCTGACAGACGAAGAGCGGGAGGCACTTTTACAACTCGTCAGAGAGTACATTGACGTGTTCGTCTGGAGCTATGAAGACATGCCAGGGCTAAACCCCGAGGTTGTACTTCATAAACTCAACATTCATCCAGATGCAAAGCCGGTCAAGCAACAGCAAAGACGTTTTTGCCCGGACATCATAAATTCTATCAAAGCTGAGGTCAACAAACTGATGGCCAGCGGCTTCATCCGGGAAGAGCAACATCCAGACTGGGTCGCCAACATAGTACCAGTCCTTAAGAAGAATGAAAAGATTCGAATTTGCATCGACTTCTGAAATCTAAACGAAGCATGTCCGAATGATGAGTTCCCTCTTTCTATCACGGACATCATGATCGACAATACATGTGGCTTTGAGCGCATGTCATTCATGGATGGCTTCTTAGGATACAACCAAATCAAGATGTTTTCTGACGACAAAAAGCATACATCATTCCGAACACCGATTGGCGTGAACTGTTACATAGTCATGCACTTTGGTTCAAAGAATGTCGGCGCCAAGAGCTATGAGTGTCATCCTCAGAGATCACCTGCGTAAGACCGTAGAGTGTTATGTTGATGACATCGCTGTCAAAAGCTGCTCTAAAGGAGACCATCTGCAAGATCTGAGGACGGTATTCGACCTGATACGAGCGCACAACTTGAAGATGAATCCTACCAAATCCTTCTTGGGCATATCTAGTGGAAAATTCCTAGGTTTTATCATTACTGCCCAGGGAATTCATATAGATCCGAAGAAGACGAAGGCAATCATAGAGATGGGTCCCCCGAGAAATCTTCGTGAACTCCGAGGCCTTCAAGGGAGGCTAGCTTACATCAGGAGGTTCATCTCCAACCTCTCCGAGCGATGTCAACCATTCACCCACCTCATGAAGAAGGGCATCTCATTTGTATAGGATGAAGAGTGCCAACGCACGTTCGACAATATCAAAGAATATCTGCAAATCCTCCAGTTCTAGTGGCCCCGGTTGCTGGAAAGCCGTTCTTGCTTTATGTACGAGAGATGGAGCATTCCCTCGGTGCTCTACTAGCACAAAACAATAACGCAGGGCATGAACAAGCTATCTATTACTTCAGCCAAATGATGATTGGGCCTGAGCTTAGATATACCGTCGTGGAGAAGGAATGTCTTGCTCTGGTGTTCGCTATCCAGAACACGCGATACTATGTTACAGGATAAACCATCCATGTCATATCAAGAGTTAACCCCCTCAGGGTGTTCTTGACCAAGCCGGGTGCATTCAGCTCTCGCCTCGCTACCTGGGCGATATTATTGTCTCCCTACGACATGATCTTTGTTTCGCAAAAGGCTGTTAAAGGTCAAGCTCTGGCGAACTTTTTAGCAGCCTATCCAAGTTCGGAGTCAACCAGAATATATGAAGAGATTCTAGACGAGGTCGCCAACTCAAACATGGCTTCCGATGATTCCGTCTGGTAAATTTTCTTCGACGGTGCTTCAAGAACTGGGCCCACGGGCAACATTGTCAACCATCCGAATTCCTACACCCGACGGTGGCAAAGCCTGTCAAGTCCACGCAGATTTTATACATCAACCATCCAAATTCCTACACCCGACGGTGGCATCCTGGCCATTTGAGGTGTGGAGAATGGACATCATTGGTCCAATCACTCCACCTTCATCCAGAGGACACCGCTTCCTACTGGCAATTACAGATTACTTCTCCAAATGGACGAAAGCTGTCCCGCTTGCAGAGGTGAAGACATCAAATGTGATCAGCTTCCTCAAGCATCACGTCATCTATCGCTTAGGACTGCCTCGAAAGATCATCCATGACAATGGTCCACAGTTTACAAGCCATGTCTTCTATCGGTTTTACGACAAACATCGAATCCAGAATGTTGCTTCAATACCGTACAATCCGACGGCGAATGGGTTGGCAGAAGCATTCAATAAAACTATAATCAAGCTGCTCAAGAAGTTTGTGTCTTCCAACAAACGCGACTGGAATGAAAAGCTTGGTGAATGCTTATAGGCGTACCGTACTACAGCCCGGACAGCCACCAAGAACACACCATTCTCTCTGGTGTATGGGAGTGAGGCAGTTCTCCCACTGGAGTCTCAAATCCCCTCGCTCTGCGTCGCCCTCACCTATCGATTGACGATGGATGATAATTACCGTCGCCGGCTACAACAGTTGGAGGCCTTAGATGAGAAGCGCATGTTAGCTCAACAACAAATCGAGTTGTATCAAGCACGCATCTCGGGAGCTTTCAACAAGAAGGTTAAACTCAGAACATTCCAAGTGGGCGATCTCGTTCTGGCAGTTCGGAGGCCGATGGTTATGACCCACAAAACCACCGGCAAGTTCTAGCCAAAGTGGGAAGGCCCATTTATCATCGAGGCTGTATTCTCCAATGGTGCTTACCGCCTCGCAAAACAAAACGGAGACTTGCTCATGATGCCTGTCAACGGCAAGTTCCTGAAGAAGTATTATGTCTAAACGACATCCTCCGAATCAACCGGATTGATGAGTTATGTACCCTTAGGTACCGCTGAACTTACACTCTGGTCACTCTAAATGAATCCATATCGCATCTTCTGGGTAGTAAGTCATGTATGATCATACCTCTGAATTTTTTTCCTAAAAGAGCACCTTCCTCATGATCTATTACCCGCACTTTCAGTGCACAAAAAGGGTAACAAATCCACAAAATTCCTGAAACAACCACGTCGATGTCACCTCTGAGTTGTTTTACTTCCATCAAAAACAAACCACCCCTCACGTAGAACTTCTACGTCCATATTACCTCTGAGTTGTTCTATGTACCCTTCATGGTGTCCACTCCTGCCACATCCTCATTACCTCTGAGTAGGAAGGCTCCATTGAAGAAACTCTCATATTTACCACGTCCTCATTACCTATGAGTAAGTATGTTGGTTTTCTCTCGACTTATTATCCGTACCCAAAACTAGGGTACGCCAAGGATAATAGGCCCACAAATGTCCACAGTTGACCACAAATGTCCACAGTTGACCACAAATGTCTGCAGTTGACCACAAATATTGTACTAGGTCCCCTAGTGCATGTGCCTCTTTTCTCATTATCACACACCTTTGGAGCCCAACTGTTCCATGGCATTCTTTCGCCCAATACCAAGAACTTCTGTGTCTCACCATGGAATCGTTCTAGGTATCTCTATCAAACTTATTATCCATACCTAAAACCAGGGTATGCCAAGGGTAATAGGTCCACAAAAAGTCCCCCAGTAGGGCAAACATCATAATACCAAAAATATGGTACAAGCACAATAGATGATGGATGGGGTAAACATAGTCATTTATTGGAAAAAAAAGTACTACATGTTCGGGGACCGCGTCCATATTAAAATAAAGGAAAATAACAAAGAAAGAAAGGAAAAAAGGCCGAGTACGGTTCAGCGACACATAATTTCCTAAGACGTTCCCTCAGTACGGCCGTCGACCGCTCAAACCGCCGCTTGGCCCGGCGCTCGGCCTCCTGAGTCAACCGCTCCGCATCCTTCAGATACGCGTAAGCCTGCCAGCCATCTTTAAGCCTCTTCAGAGTACGCTCCAAGCCAGCAGAAGTTCGGGTGACCTTGTCGGCCTACTGAACAATTAGCTTCTTATCCGTGCGGGAGGCCTCGAGCACATATTCCAAGAAAGCCAATTTTCTCGGGAGTTAGAGGATATGCTCCCTCGTATCGATTATCCAGCGAGAGGCGGCCGCTTCCCGAGCAATGCAATCCTCTCCCTTGCGGCTCAGCTGATCATACTGTAGAGACAGATCGTGGAGGTCCTTCATTATAATCGGCTTGGAAGCATCTCGTGCGGCCCTTACCTTCTACATGACAGTTATGAGGAAGGCACGCTCCTGATCTATTGCTGAAGACAGATCGACTTGCCGAAGTACTTGAAACTGGGCCACAAGCTGATCCGCCTCTAGCAATTTGGGCTCTAGAAGCTCAACTATCCCTGCCCCACCGGGGAGGGTTCTAAGGAGTTCAATCTTGCCACGGGCGCATTGACGGGCCAAGGCAAAAGAGGTCCCCCTCTCCACGGCAGCCTCAACCCCTCGCCTCAGGTGACGGTAAAAACTGTCAACTACATCCTTTGACGATTCATCCAGAACTTCTGAAGAAGACGACGTCAAAGGAAGGGTAACTGACAGGGTCGAAAAAGATGCACCAGAACTTGATGCCCCTGCCACAAGGGAAACAAGTTCCAAGCGAAAGGACGCTTGAATAGCGGCCAATTCCTCCTCCACAGCTCGAAGGATCTGGAGAGTCGGCAGGACAGAAAGGTCGACCTCTGGAGCCACATGAACAGAGGAGGGTGTAGGAACCATTTCTTCCCGCCCCGGCCGTTCCGCCGCATGCTCTCCCGAACTCGATTCAGCGGAAGGTCCCTCAATGTAAGTTGGAGGGGAAGGAGGCACACTCTCTTCCACCAGATCCCCTCTGGCAAACTCTCCCTTGATAATGTCCGTCATTGGCAATGAAGGAGCAGGACCTGTATGTCCGAAGCAACCATCAATCAGCTTAACCCGAAGGATGTGATGATAGAGCAAATGAACCTCCTCACTAGTCAAGACTTGACTTATCTTACCATGAGAGAGTTGTTGAGGCTGAGGTTCGCTAACAGCCACCATAGCCTCTTCACCAATGACATCCGAGCCGAATACAGCTGGTTCCTCTGCCCCAGCCGCCCCGAAAGGAGATACAACGGGATCAGCGTCACCCAGCTGAAATTCAGCAGTTTCGGGGACGGGTTCAGCAGATTCCACGTCGCCCTGGGTTGGGACGTCAACAACTGGAGGAACCTCAGCCGTCGCTGAAAGAATTCCGGCGGCAAGAATCTCGGCACTCATATATCTAATTAGAGTAGTTAGAGCCGGATCGACCGCAGAGACAGCAGTCGGCTCTGGAGAGTCCCCTTCTTCTAACGCCTACAAGAGAAAAGGAAAATGATTAGATCATTGTTCAGGAAAAAGAAAAACTAAAGAAGAAGATGGTTGCAATTCGATTCACCACCAAAATGGCGTCAACATTATCGCGTCTCTTCCTTATAAGCAGCCTGCGAGGCTTAACCGCAGCCCATTTCTGGGAGTAAGTTATGCCATCAGCGGATTCACACCTGCTTCGCTTGCGTGAAGGACCAGGCACAACAGGCAGCTGATCCGCCACCACCTCATCTGCAGGAGGAAGAGAGTTATCGGGATCATGCTCGTCATCCTCTTCGTTCGCGTTGGTAGAGTTCGAGTCCAACACAGCAACCGTGTTCTCCCACTTCTTCCTCGCCTTGGACCCCTTGGGCTTCTCCTCCAAGCCAGTACCAATAATGAAGCTGGTACTCGGGTCAAAATCAACATGAGGCTTGTTCGCCATGACATGGTATAGAGCCATCAAATACAAGATCTCCCCTGACTCCCTAGCATCAGGAACTGAGAAGCTGGTACGGGTGTGAACCGTATTATAATAGTGCCAGGCTCTGATGTCGTCAAGGACGCTACCTTCAAAACCCAGGCAAGAGCTGGGACTGTCCAAGAATAGCTGACTATACCCAAACTGTCGGAAGAATCTACTGGGCAAGTAAGGCTCCAAGTAGACAGTGTTGCGGTTGCGGTATACCAGGTGGACAGGATGAATATTGTGCAACCAAAAGAGCATCTTGTCGGATAAGAAGTGAGGAGGCCCAATACAATCGAGATGTACGTCGTTGACTTCTGCAGCAGTAAACTGAAGAACAGACACGAAAAAGGTGTATCTGTCCACCCTCGCCAGTGCCATCCGACAGGCACACACGGTCTTACAATCCCAGGGCATAGGGAGATTCCGGAAGATGAAGGCATCATCAGCACTTACGCCATTTTCGGGGCTAGGCCTCATCAAAGACCGGCAATACCCCAACAGCCACCCCATCAGATAATGATAGGGCAGCTCAATGCGTTCAAAGTCCTTCGCCGTGTCACGGACGATGACCTTAGACGAGAAAGTGCGAAGGCCACGATGAATACTGCACACCATGGCTGGGAGAAGAGCTAGTCTGGCCCCAAAGACCAGCTTCACAGCAGGGAGAATAAAGTTATGGCTGATCCTCTCAATAGAACCAGCCCCTCCTGAGACCATGCAGTTCCGCAGCTATACCATCAGGAATCCTGCCAGGAGTGCCTTCTCTAACAGCTGCTGAGTATCTTGATAAAAATAATTAAGGGAGCCAGTTTGACTCCCAAATATGTCGCTAGTGCTCTTTACACTCTTGGCGATCGACACCTGGACCTGTACTACCTCCCGGGTTTGAGGACTTCGGGAAGAAACTCGGCCTGCAGCGCTTAGCGTAAAGAGATAACTCAGCCAAGTCTTAGTGTGAGAAAGGTTCCCTTCTGAGCTATTGTCCTTCTTCTTGGATATCTGCTGACACGTACTATAGTGACATAGTAGTTTCCGGTAGACAGCTACAAAGCCCGGGAACCGTTGCTCAAAATCCTCGAACTCTTCGTTCGTCGGGGTATACACTTCAAAGACTTCATTTCCCTAAGGCAACTTGGAGACTTCATGCATCTCGTGGAGAGCAAGCCCCATCTCCCCTACGGATGTAAAGAAGGTCCCCGTACGGCGGTTGTACATCTCCAACAGAGCCATGAACAATTTCTTATTTATGGGCAAGCCGTAACAGGTGCCCCGAATAGAATGGTAGAGTCCAATCTCGTGCAGGAGAGTCTCTATTTCTGCGCAATCGACGTAGACAAGTTGGTCCATGAAGGGAGGGGGTTTATCCAATTCAGCAGCCACAACCGGCCAACGGGATAGAACCCCTTCCGAGCAAGCTGGTTCAGGAAAGTGTCAGCTTGAAAGAACTTGAAATTGGGACCCTGTACATTCAAGAAATTGCCCGGGGCCAACCCCATCACGTAGCGGCTGACCGGTACCTTGCCAGCGTACACTGATCCCAAGTTGTTGTTATAGTGAATGTTGCCCACAAACATCCCAGACCGACTCGAAGTCAAGGAATCCTCTATTTTTCTGTCCATTGGCAGCATGTTGAACTACAACAACGGGAAATGACGCTCTATCTGAGGAATATGGATCGACATCCCGTCAGAATTAAAACTCCAACTCTCAGATATATCCAGAACTTGGGAGTTCTTCACAGTCAGGACATCCCCGAAGAGGAACGCAGGTTTCAGGTGTTTGCCCCCAATAGCCCCGAGTTCATCATGCTCGAGAGAAAGAAGAAGGACTGGTTTTTAATGTCTCTCAGCCTCTCCACAGGTTCGTCTTTGGGAAGCTGGTTCACCACATACTCGACTAAGTGGTCGAACCTCACACCTACAGCAAATTGGGCTCGACCTACCAGGGGTTCTCCCGCAGGATTGACTGGCAAATTCACTGAAAAAAGTTAAAAGAAACAAGTTAGAAGATGTCCAGGTAAAACCACTTAGTGTTTCTGGGCTTATGCAGCTCTAATTAGGTGGGTCCTTATGCAGCACAATTAAAAAGGGGGACGTATGCGGCTCTATTTTGGTGGGGCCTCATGCGGCCCAGTTCAAGTGAGCTTATAAGGCTTTGTTTAGCGGGTGTTCATGCGGCCCAGTTTAGAAGAGCTTATACGGCTCTGATTTGATGGAGCCTCATGCGGTCCAGTTCAAATGAGCTTATGCGGCTCTACTTAGCGGGGCCTCATGCGGCACAGTTCAAGGAAGCTTATGCGGCTCTGATTTGGTGGAGCCTTATGCGGCATAGTTCAAAGGGAGCTTATGCGGCCCTGTTTTGATGGGGCTTTATGCGGCTCAGTTCAAAGGAACTTATGCGGCTCTGTTCAGTGGGTCCTCATGCGGCCCAGTTTGTAAAGTGCTTATGTGGCCACGAGACGACTCTCATGCGGCTCGGACATGAGGCATACCCCATGCAGCTCGGACATGAGACGTACATGTGGCACATACAGCACAACATTCAACACAATGAACTTGAGCAGTCCAATGAAGACGAAGATAGCATCGTGTGCCAAGGGCCCGCGCATAAAATATGCGACATAGCCATTATGGTTAGGGTTTTGAGTGCATGCAGTTTCTCCCAACATGCTTAACATCAATAGCAGGATGAACGTTGAAATAAACTGTGGGCGCCACAGTCGACGAGGAAGCCGCTCCTTTACCCTTCACCGCAGTGCTGGAGGAAGTCTTGGTAGCCATGAAAGATCGAATGAGAAGAAGAGATGGTACTAAGACGAGAAGGTTTGAACAAAGAAAGAGAGTAAAGAGTCTCTCTCTAAAAATTACTCATATTTATAGGCGGACAGGGGGCGCGTGGACCGATAGGCACTTCGGATTATGTGCTGCCTAGAAGATAAAATCGACTCTTGGGATTTTATCCCCTCTCATGCAAAAAAGAATGCTCAGAATCATCAAGGCAAATCCAAATATTTAATGCCGACTCTTGGGATCCTACCCAAAAGATGGCTTTAAATCAAAGCAAATCAAGAGAAAATAATGAGACGCCTACGTGGCATGAAGGACAGTATACGGCCAGAGAAGTCTATGCGGCCGGAGCAGTCTATGCAGCCGAAGCAGTCTATGCGATCGGAGCAGTCTATGCGGCCGGAGCGGTCTATACGGCCAGAGTAATCCATGCGGCTAGAAAAGCCTGTGCAGTCAGAGAAGTCTATGCGGCATGAAGATATTACGTGGACATACTTCTTATTCAAAGTATTTCAATTTTTACAAAATTGAAAACTTGGAAGGGGGTCTTGTAGAAGCATAAAAAAGAATAGTAATTCATATGCGGCCCAGATTCAGCATGTAACCCCTCTTCCCAGAATTTTGATAATATTTTATTTATTTATTAAATGGTGATTTTTGAGTTTTATAAATAATTATCTAGTTAATTATTACGATAGAGGATTTTAGCCATGGTTGAGTTTGGAGTACCAGACGACTAGGAATCATGGCACGGATAGTGCAGTGGCGTGCTTTGACTAGAGTTTAGCCATGGTAGGGGAATGCCGAGCCATAGGAGTGTCCTAACTAGGAAAACCAGGCCAAGTTACGACTTAGCCCTTACCGAAGACTTTATTTATTAGTTAATTATATTATCGAGTTTTCGAGAGACCGGTTGTACCAAACCAGTCTGGACTGGACCCGAACTGAGCCGAGCCCATGTAGTCATGCGACCCGTCCAAAAGGTTCACGTTGATATATTGTTGGTATGATTTTGTCGTATTTCAGTTTAATGATTTAATGCATGTTTTATATATATTTTATTAATAGGTATTATAGACATCAACATTTAGGATATTCAATGATGATTGTATATAAATAGGTCATTGTACATTTTAGGATTTTAGACTGTGCAGGATGGTATACACACTATTATTAGTTTATTGCATTTCGCTATTATTAGGATTATTTTATTATTATTATTTTATTGGGGATATATGATATTAATATTATTGTTGTGTTATTAAATATAATTATTTATGATAATTTAGTCTTTATCAAAAGAGTAAATATATATATGTATATGAGTGTATTTATATATAAATACATAAACGTATTTGCGTGTGTGTAAAAGATAAATATAAGTTGTGTATATAAATATGGCTGTGAATATATATATAAATAATCGTATATAGGTATATGACTATATATAAATAATATTAAACATGTATATATATAAATATTCGCGTATACGTATATGTGTATGCATATACTCGTATATGTGTGTATATATATATATATATAAATATATAGGTATATGAGTGTATGTGTAAAGATATAATAATGTATATTGATTTGTATACATGTAATTGTATTATATATAGTTGTACATATAAATAGGTATATACATTAGATTTAATGTATAATTGAAAACAAAATGCTAATAACTAAATAAGCATTGACAGCCAGTATTGGGCCATCCCAGCCCGGCCTGCACTCAGGCTCACCCAACAACCCCTCAAACAGCAGCGGGCCCAAAGCCATGCCTGTCCAGCCCATGCGTGAGACCCATCCCAGCCAAACCGAGCGTAGGAGCCCCGACCCCGACCCTGTGAAAAGAAAACCTAACGCTATATATATCTATACGTAGCTCGATCGGAGGGGGAGACTCGGAAACCCTAAACTCGCCAACACCCAACGCCGCCACCCCTCCTCCGCGCGGCGACCTTGTTCCGGCCTCCACGCGCGGCCACAGGTCGGCCAGCAACAGCGGTCGAACCACGCGCAAGTGAAGAACAGTACAGCAGAACACCAGCTTTCCCGACCCAGGTTCGACCTCTCTTTTCTCCTTCATCTCGAAGTCTATCGACGAACCAATTGGTTCGTCGTAATCACAATGTATAGGGCTAGGAGGCCTGACAATTAGTTCGACCTTAGGTGCCCTAGATTTTCCAGAATTTAAGTCGAAAGTCGACGAAAAACTGTCCAAAACAGGACAGCATTTAGAACCCAGACACCCGACTTGGAAGGCCACTCACGGCCAACCTACTGATAGTTTTCAAAAAACTAATTAAGGAGTAATTTAGACAACATATAGGGCTAGAAAATCCTTCTTACAGAAATCAATCTAGATAACTGTGTGCCGAGAAATCGGATCACGAACTTTGACGAAAACCTGTTTTAAAAATTAGAAAATCGCTCCACACGACGTGCGTCACGCCAATCCGGACGACGTGGTCGCGAACCGAAGGCATCGAAAGCTGCGTAACAGCTTCGTGGTCGTGTGGGCTTTGACGGAATTCAAATTGGTCGCGTGTGCGCGACGAATTTGATGCGTATCCGTCGAAATTCACCGTATCGTGCACGTTGCAAATTCTCCAATTATTTTGTGCACGCTCGTCAGATCGAGACGAAACTTGCGCCAACAGAACCGTATCGTTTTTCTGGTCTTGTATGCCAAGTTTGGTCCAATTCTGAGATAGTTGAAATCGACGACGTTTTGTGGGCCCCACGGTCCCACTCAACGGGCGATTTTGTGCACGGCCCGCCAGAATTCAACTCTGGACATACGTTCGGGTTCGTATCGAAAAACTGGATCCGTAGACTTGTAGTTTGACGACTTTAGAGACTGTTGACTCTGGCACGCTTTTCGGTGCAAAGCGGGTCCAACGGCGGATATCGTTTTGGCCCAAAATTACCGTTTTGCCCCTGTGTCCAGAATTGGACGTAAGGACAGGCAATCCTAGCTAATTGGACTATTCTGAGATCATTGGTATTGTTTATTTCAGCTTCCGGGGACTGTTGTACGTGTTTTGACTATTGTGGTATTTTGAGTGACTTGGATCATCGGTTTCACCAGCACAGGACCCCAGGCGAGTACAGTTTATTGTTTGTATTTCGATATTGATCTTTACTATATTTCATTGATTAGTCATTGGTTATGTGAGTATTTTCTATTACAAATTGTTGAGTCGGGAATGAGAAGTACCAAGGATGTGTGATCTGACCTTAGACCGTGTAGACCGTGTAGACCGTGTTGCATTTATTTCTTGTAGACCGTGTAGACCGTGTTGCATTTATTTATTTCTTGTAGACCGTGTAGACAGTGTTTTATTTATTTACTGTAGATAGTGTAGACAGTGCTTTATTTACTGCATTTAAACTGTGTAGATCGTGATTAATATTTTGTAGACAGTGTTTCTTTATTACAATATTAACTGTAGACCGTGTAACTGTAGACCGTGTAATTGTAGATCGTGTAATTGTAGACCGTGTAACTGTAGACCGTGTAACTGTAGACCGTGTAACTTTAGACCGTGTAGACCGTGTCGCATAATTGTCCCGAGACCGATCACATATCAAAGGTACTTCTAAAGGTGGAAAGTATATTGGTCTATTTATTACTATTGATTTTCTTACGGCTTTACTGTTATTTTCAAAACTCATGATTAATGCCTAACCTTTGTTTTATAGTCATTTTCTTTATTTGAAATTGCATTCAGTGAATTGTGCTCGTTCCATTCCTGACTGGAAACCAACATTTTCAGGTTAGCCGTGGATTTACTTAGCATGGGAGATACGGGGATACTTGCAGCCAGAAGCTTAGAGACTAGCTAGATAGTTGGGTTGTAGTCATTCTATCATTGTACAAGTTTATGTTTTCTGCAAATGTAAAACTTGTGATCTTTGTAAATTAAATTAATCTTGTGAATGAGTATAGTTGTGATTTTGATCTTCATGGCCGTGACAGCGTTCTACCGCCGACACTGCGGCGTAGGCTGGCTTGGACACGTCTCATATCCGTTTAAAAAAAAAAAAACGGGTGCGGGTCGTGACAAGTTTTTGTGGTGGCCCATGCAGGTCTGTCTTTGCAAATCACGCGAACTCGTGATGGTACTTAAGTTAGTTGTACTATTGCGAGCCTGCGGCAAGGAAATGCTCATTCACGAATTAAGGTTAATTTAATTTAAGAGAATGACCAGGACTAGGAGTCCCTTATACAAATTGACCGATGGGTAGTATAGGCCATACAGATTAGGTGAGGACTAGTTATTAATTGTGATAGTTGTCAAATCCCCATAGGTACACTCTTACCTCTTGATTGAAAGATATGGTCCAATATGATTCACTTGGAGAGGCAGAGCTTCCTGGAATTGATGATCACACCTAGATGAATTATTCAATTCCTTCTCGTTGCCTCTTTAGATACCATCCTTATATTAGTCCAAATTGCCTATTTAGTTCCTATTTTGCCCCAGGAATTATTAATTCTGATTGGGTTATCCATATGTGAACCTCGAGTTAGTTCGATTCAAGTTTTTCCTCAAAGGATTGAGTACATATGAAATAGATACTAGGATATTTGTATTTCTGTCTTCAGTTATTCCTCCCTGTTAAATCTTTTATGTTAAAGGGTTGTGAACGATAGACAAATACCTACGCTCTATTTCATAGTCAACGTGTTTGAATCTCTAGAAGCTCATGAATTCTTATAGATATAGTTAAAGGAATGTTAGTTAACTCATAGTGGCTAGACAGCAGCGCACTGTCGCCAATTACCTGAGAGTGGAGAGTGTGGGTTCACTGCAGCCGACAGCGCACTGGCAAGGCACAACCCATAGAATTGAAATCGTTACGAAGAATCATAGTCTATGGAACATTGCAGAAACTATGTTCTCGTTGACTCCTTTAGGTCTTAGATACCCTTGTGTCAATATAGGTAGAGTGTCTGATAGCCTATCACATTTGAATCAAGAAACCAAGGGTTTACCACAGCCAGAGTATACGGGCGTGGCATAATCTGCGGCGAAATAATTTCAAACATGATTACAAGTTTGGATACCATAGAGGATAGGACAATGCCCTGTATGTCCCATAAGATCCAAAACCAATACTGGTGAAAGTTCCGTAAGCTGGATAGCGTGTCCCCCGACCTAGCTTTCCGTGGTCTTTGTGACCTATTGACGAAGTAGTTGACTGATATTAATAGGTTTACCCAGGATAAAGAATTTAGAGTTCCATAACCCATTAATCGACCAAGGCCTTACGGATAGAAGATAGTAGGAAGACTGTATAAGCAAGAACACCGGGTAAGATTTGATTCTCACAAAACTCGAACTACTTGTGCCTCTTTTCAAAAATCTCGCGTACTTGTATCTTGACTATCTTGACCAACGCTGCTGTTACAGCTTAGTTTTGCAAGCTCACTCTATTCCCGAGCTTGATTCGAGGCATATGTTTAGTGGGGACGCCTGCTAACTTATTGTCTAATCAGAATCAGTGTATTATGGTCTGATCAACCATGATGCATTTGGTTCGCACTTTATTTAATTACCCTACGTGGATTGAGAGATAGATGTCTCTAGGATCTCATCCACGACTGCTTGACAATTCCTCTTGAATTATACATTCGCCCTTGAATCACGTAATTGTATTCGATGACATCTTTCTTGAACTCTTTATTGTTGTCTTTCACTGACTTAGAAAGACGAAATCTCGTATTTGGTAGAGAGATACAGAGTATCCCCCATGGCTATGGTAGTTTTATACACAAGTGTAGTTATCATCGGCCAGCCAGGTGACTAGAACCTTGCCTTAAGTTACTCGTCCTCTCTGCGACCCTAAACCTACTACCTTGATCTTCTAGTCATTGGAGTCCGAGAATGATTAGGACCTTCCCCTTGACCAAATGCCAACCTAGGAGACTACTTATCCTCCAGAGACCAAATGTTGTGAGCCTCTAATCTTTTCTTTGAACCTTGCTTTAACTTGCAACCTTTGTGCCTTGACTCAACCGCCCCTCGACCAAAGCCCACAGTTAGGTATGAGATGAGTGGACAAAAGGTAAGGACAATAATCGGGCAGCTTGACACAAATAGGAATTCACGACCCAATTGTTAGAAAATCTCTTCATATGATGTGCCTTAGAGAATGGTTACCCCGTCGACAACTCTTGTATACTATGGATGTGTATGTTTCTCTATTTTATCGACCATGTGTCATTGTACACACTCATTTTTCAATTATGGAGGAATGACCCTTGAATTGACTTATATCTACCGTATTCCATATGTTGTGCCTTAATCTTTATTCACAAGAGTCGAGGTACAATACCCGGACTTTTGGAATTCTTCTAGTCTCATTTTTTTCCTAAAACCATATCCTAGCTTCTAAGGTGGGTAGACTGTAAGCCTCCTAAAATTTTTGGGATATACAAGGATTTTCGATGGATTAGAATAACTTCCATGGGATGATGTTTAGTACCCTTGGACTCCCGCTTTTCATTTAGATCATTTTGTGTCCCCGACCGTGTCATTAATATTTGGAGCACAAGACTAGTTGTTACCTTCCAACAAATTTTATATGCAAGACCTAGACAAGCCCACCTTTATCCAAGTATATCATGTCCCACTCAAACCCGTTCCCTTGTACCCTATTTTTATGGTACGACTTTCAGGACAAAAGAATTAGCTATAACCCTTACCATAATACCGGTATGCTTTCCGACTACAATTAGAGACTCTAACTCAACTCGAACCTTTCGACCCAACATATGGTTGCGATCTACTCGAAGTCCACTGCGCACATGTCACTAGTGTGCCATTCAATTGTGTCTTCTCGTGCTACTTAAATACAAAGGTCACGAAAAGCGCACCTTCAAGGCTTACAAGGCATATAACCAATCTGACTGCTTTCTAGCTCGACCACTTGGGTAAAAACCTATTCTAGGTTACCCTAGCCTAGTAGAAATAGTTATCATTGGGACCTTGTTCAAATCATTATAGATTGAAATCCAAGGTTCATACAACCAACGATTTATGTCCAATTAGAAAATCCGTTAAGACCCAGTAAAACCCATCCAGGCATACCACTATATTGGGATTATAGAACCAAAATTTTTGAAATAGGTCCCTATACCCATTTTGTCGTCTCCCTTTCTTAGAATGTGAAGTCGTTCGTAACCCTTATCCCATCTACCTGGAGGTTGCGATACGATCTTGCCTTGTATTTTATTCTTTGCTCATGTGTTTAAATAACCATAGAAAAGATCTCGATCTTGACTTCTCAAATTTCGTCCTATTATGGAACCTTGCTTAGATTAAATCTCAAGAACGGGACTTCTGTATTTTATGGATTGCAAGCCCCTCTAGGAAACGAAGGGCCTTAATTTAGCAAGTGACTGGACTAGAGTAGCCAATTTAGCAATAGGTCAATGGTTCACAATTTTCTATTCTAGCTGTATCATTGGATACTGCTACCGCTCTTGAAACTTCGTATTTGCTTCCGATTATCCTTTCTTATCTTCCTGTCCTTCCTGTTGTAGAGCGACGAATGGTCACGCTTATTAGAATTTAGCAATATTTCTTAGCTACTTGGGTAAATTTGTTGCATGTTAGGTTTTGGGTGGCTTGATAGATAGGAGAGGATTATAGTGGCCATAAGCAGTAGATATCTATTGCTAGAAATTTTCGGCAATTAGTTGGATGATTATAAAGTTTAGTGACATGAGATCGAGGGAGTAGTGTGACCAAAGGTGGGTAGAAGTCCTCAAGATTTTTGTAGTTACCAAAATGGCCAATGAGAGGGATATAAACTGTTTTGAGGAATTAAATTTCGAGGAGATTAAAGTAATGATAGAATTTCCTTTTTATTAAAGAACAGTTACGAAGTAGAATTTCGAGGACGAAATTATTTTTAAGGTGGGTAGATTTGTAACCCCTCTTCCCGGAATTTTGATAATATTTTATTTATTTATTAAATGGTGATTTTTGAGTTTTATAAATAATTATCTAGTTAATTATTACGATAGAGGATTTTAGCCATGGTTGAGTTTGGAGTACCAGACGACTAGGAATCATGGCACGGATAGTGCAGTGGCGTGCTTTGACTAGAGTTTAGCCATGGTAGGGGAATGCCGAGCCATAGGAGTGTCCTAACTAGGAAAACCAGGCCAAGTTACGACTTAGCCCTTACCGAAGACTTTATTTATTAGTTAATTATATTATCGAGTTTTCGAGAGACCGGTTGTACCAAACCAGTCTGGACTGGACCCGAACTGAGCCGAGCCCATGTAGTCATGCGACCCGTCCAAAAAGGTTCACGTTGATATATTGTTGGTATGATTTTGTCGTATTTCAGTTTAATGATTTAATGCATGTTTTATATATATTTTATTAATAGGTATTATAGACATCAACATTTAGGATATTCAATGATGATTGTATATAAATAGGTCATTGTACATTTTAGGATTTTAGACTGTGCAGGATGGTATACACACTATTATTAGTTTATTGCATTTCGCTATTATTAGGATTATTTTATTATTATTATTTTATTGGGGATATATGATATTAATATTATTGTTGTGTTATTAAATATAATTATTTATGATAATTTAGTCTTTATCAAAAGAGTAAATATATATATGTATATGAGTGTATTTATATATAAATACATAAACGTATTTGCGTGTGTGTAAAAGATAAATATAAGTTGTGTATATAAATATGGCTGTGAATATATATATAAATAATCGTATATAGGTATATGACTATATATAAATAATATTAAACATGTATATATATAAATATTCGCGTATACGTATATGTGTATGCATATACTCGTATATGTGTGTATATATATATATATATAAATATATAGGTATATGAGTGTATGTGTAAAGATATAATAATGTATATTGATTTGTATACATGTAATTGTATTATATATAGTTGTACATATAAATAGGTATATACATTAGATTTAATGTATAATTGAAAACAAAATGCTAATAACTAAATAAGCATTGACAGCCAGTATTGGGCCATCCCAGCCCGGCCTGCACTCAGGCTCACCCAACAACCCCTCAAACAGCAGCGGGCCCAAAGCCATGCCTGTCCAGCCCATGCGTGAGACCCATCCCAGCCAAACCGAGCGTAGGAGCCCCGACCCCGACCCTGTGAAAAGAAAACCTAACGCTATATATATCTATACGTAGCTCGATCGGAGGGGGAGACTCGGAAACCCTAAACTCGCCAACACCCAACGCCGCCACCCCTCCTCCGCGCGGCGACCTTGTTCCGGCCTCCACGCGCGGCCACAGGTCGGCCAGCAACAGCGGTCGAACCACGCGCAAGTGAAGAACAGTACAGCAGAACACCAGCTTTCCCGACCCAGGTTCGACCTCTCTTTTCTCCTTCATCTCGAAGTCTATCGACGAACCAATTGGTTCGTCGTAATCACAATGTATAGGGCTAGGAGGCCTGACAATTAGTTCGACCTTAGGTGCCCTAGATTTTCCAGAATTTAAGTCGAAAGTCGACGAAAAACTGTCCAAAACAGGACAGCATTTAGAACCCAGACACCCGACTTGGAAGGCCACTCACGGCCAACCTACTGATAGTTTTCAAAAAACTAATTAAGGAGTAATTTAGACAACATATAGGGCTAGAAAATCCTTCTTACAGAAATCAATCTAGATAACTGTGTGCCGAGAAATCGGATCACGAACTTTGACGAAAACCTGTTTTAAAAATTAGAAAATCGCTCCACACGACGTGCGTCACGCCAATCCGGACGACGTGGTCGCGAACCGAAGGCATCGAAAGCTGCGTAACAGCTTCGTGGTCGTGTGGGCTTTGACGGAATTCAAATTGGTCGCGTGTGCGCGACGAATTTGATGCGTATCCGTCGAAATTCACCGTATCGTGCACGTTGCAAATTCTCCAATTATTTTGTGCACGCTCGTCAGATCGAGACGAAACTTGCGCCAACAGAACCGTATCGTTTTTCCGGTCTTGTATGCCAAGTTTGGTCCAATTCTGAGATAGTTGAAATCGACGACGTTTTGTGGGCCCCACGGTCCCACTCAACGGGCGATTTTGTGCACGGCCCGCCAGAATCCAACTCTGGACATACGTTCGGGTTCGTATCGAAAAACTGGATCCGTAGACTTGTAGTTTGACGACTTTAGAGACTGTTGACTCTGGCACGCTTTTCGGTGCAAAGCGGGTCCAACGGCGGATATCGTTTTGGCCCAAAATTACCGTTTTGCCCCTGTGTCCAGAATTGGACGTAAGGACAGGCAATCCTAGCTAATTGGACTATTCTGAGATCATTGGTATTGTTTATTTCAGCTTCCGGGGACTGTTGTACGTGTTTTGACTATTGTGGTATTTTGAGTGACTTGGATCATCGGTTTCACCAGCACAGGACCCCAGGCGAGTACAGTTTATTGTTTGCATTTCGATATTGATCTTTACTATATTTCATTGATTAGTCATTGGTTATGTGAGTATTTTCTATTACAAATTGTTGAGTCGGGAATGAGAAGTACCAAGGATGTGTGATCTGACCTTAGACCGTGTAGACCGTGTTGCATTTATTTCTTGTAGACCGTGTAGACCGTGTTGCATTTATTTATTTCTTGTAGACCGTGTAGACAGTGTTTTATTTATTTACTGTAGATAGTGTAGACAGTGCTTTATTTACTGCATTTAAACTGTGTAGATCGTGATTAATATTTTGTAGACAGTGTTTCTTTATTACAATATTAACTGTAGACCGTGTAACTGTAGACCGTGTAATTGTAGATCGTGTAATTGTAGACCGTGTAACTGTAGACCGTGTAACTGTAGACCGTGTAACTTTAGACCGTGTAGACCGTGTCGCATAATTGTCCCGAGACCGATCACAAATCAAAGGTACTTCTAAAGGTGGAAAGTATATTGGTCTATTTATTACTATTGATTTTCTTACGGCTTTACTGTTATTTTCAAAACTCATGATTAATGCCTAACCTTTGTTTTATAGTCATTTTCTTTATTTGAAATTGCATTCAGTGAATTGTGCTCGTTCCATTCCTGACTGGAAACCAACATTTTCAGGTTAGCCGTGGATTTACTTAGCATGGGAGATACGGGGATACTTGCAGCCAGAAGCTTAGAGACTAGCTAGATAGTTGGGTTGTAGTCATTCTATCATTGTACAAGTTTATGTTTTCTGCAAATGTAAAACTTGTGATCTTTGTAAATTAAATTAATCTTGTGAATGAGTATAGTTGTGATTTTGATCTTCATGGCCGTGACAGCGTTCTACCGCCGACACTGCGGCGTAGGCTGGCTTGGACACGTCTCGTATCCGTTTAAAAAAAAAAAAACGGGTGCGGGTCGTGACACAGCATGCGGCTCAAAAGCTTGAAGAGTTTTATGCGGCTCGGAACATCCCAGAGAGCCGCATACGGCTCAAGAATTTTATGCGGCTCAGGAAGAGCCACGTGGCCTCATGCGGCTCAAAACAGGTCAATTACAGCTGGCCATAATTACTTCCTGCAGCTGACCATTAAATGCTCTGACGTAAAGTGACAGTTCTGACAGCTCTGACATAATGAAGAGACACGTCATGCTCATCAAAAGACGAAAAAATCTCTGAGATAGTCGGCGCAGTTCACAAAGTCCAAAGAAGTTCTCTATGCAGACCGCCTAGGCCAGCCTTATACGGTTCGGTTGTGGGGGCCACCCTCATGCGGCTCGGTTGTGAGGCCATTCTTATGCGGCTCAGTTGTGAGGCCACCCTCATGCGGCTCGATTGTGAGGCCATCCTCATGCGGCTCGGTTGTGAGGCCATCCTCATGCGGCTCGGTTATGAGGCTATCCTCATACAGCTCAGTTGTGAGGACACTCTCATGCGGCTCGGTTGTGAGGCCATCCTCATGCGGCCCGATTGTGGGGCCACCCTTATGCGGCTTGGTTGTGAGGCCATCCTCATGCGGCTCGGTTGTGAGGCCATCCTCATGCGGCACGATGATGAGACATTCTTTCATGTGGCTCGGTCATGAGACATTTCTTATGTGGCTCGGTTGTGAGGCCATCCTCATGCGGCTCAGTTGTGAGGCCATCCTCATGCGGCTCGGTTGTGAGGCTATCCTCATGCGACTCAATTACCAGACCACACTCATGCGGCTCTGCCAGGACGCCCCGTTCATGTGGCTCACAGCATAATGGCAGTTGGGACACGTGGCAGAAGATTGACTAAGACTTATCTACTCGGATTTATTACAACTAACAAATCATAACAATGCAAATTTATTGCAACCAACACAACAGTCCAGACTGATTTCCAACAAACAGATCAAGGTTAATCTTAACCAATCCCCAACCGCCTACTTTTCAAGGAGCAGTTACTGCATACCCCACTTATCATAAAGTGCTATAAATAGCAGGGGATTATTCCTTTACAAAAACACAGAGTTATACACACAGAGCATCTCTTCGCCGGAGCCGAGGTTGCGTCCGATCGTCCAAGGAGTAAGGCAGAGTTGATAACACTTTTCCGAGCCTCTACCGTCACCCCCCAGAATCAAAACTAAACAATTGTACTTAGATTACTTTTTCTAGGTTTTATTCCTAGGCTCTCTTTTTACGAGCGAGTTTGTAATTATGAATTAAAAGTTCAGTCCTCCCATAAAACTGTCATGTTCTTTTATAATCAATGGCAAACATTTCTAGATAGCTCTCATTGATAGTAGTATCTTCTTGTGCCTTAGTTTCGTTTACACATCCTCATCGTCACAGTCGCTAGATCTCTCACCATTGAGCTCATCAAAAGTAACGTTAATAGATTCTTCAACCATCATAGATCTTTTATTAAAAATCCTAAATCACTTACTCTTGGCAGCATACCCTAAAAATATTCCTTCGTCTGCCTTAGAGTCGAACTTACCCAAGTTGTCATTGGTGTTCAGGATAAAACAGCGACAACCAAAAATCTTGAAATAATATATGTTTTGGAATCCTTCTGAAACCATGATTCGTAAGGGATTTTCTTCGATATAGGTCGAATTAACACCATATCTAAAATATGACAGGCTGTACCAACAGTTTCTGCCCCAAAAATATTTATAAAGTTTATGCTGATTCAGTATGACTCTAACTATTTTGCTTAGAGTATGATTCTTCTGCTCCACACCACCATTCTGTTAAGGAGTTCTAAGATAAAAAAAACTCATGGTAATATCCACTATCATCATAAAAAAATTTAAAATCTGCATTTACGAATTTGCCACCATGATCACTTCAGATTCGAGTAATCATGAAGCCTTTTTCGTTTTGCACCTTTTTATAAAATATTTGAAATTCAAAAATGGTATCACTTTTGTTTGATAAAAGAAAACCCAATTATAGCGAGAGAAATCATTGACTATAACAAAAACGTAGAGTTTACCACCAAGACTAGCGACTCAACTAGGACCTAATAAATCTATATAAATTAAATAGAAGGGTCTAGAAGTACTTATAATGTTCATAGATTTAAAGGATGGTCTTTATTCTTTTCACAATCAGTACATATCATATCTCTCTTGAATGTAATTTCTTGGAGTCCTTTTATCAGCTTTTTGGTGCATAGCCGTGAGATAGTGTCCATATTTGTATGTCCTAGCCTCATTTGCCATAGCCAGCTTTCATCTTGATTGGCTACTAGGTACTTTCCTGCATTGTTAGTACACTTTAGAAAGAAAATATAAATATTGTCTTCCCTGATTTCTTCATATATGGGATTTTTGGTAGACATTTCGTAGATAAAATATTTGTCTTTCACAAAGTTGATGCCATAACCATTATCTGCCAAGTGACTTATACTCAATAGGTTATGTTTTAACTTTGTGACTAGACATACATCTTTTATTTTTGGATAGAATGATATACCAACAGTATCGTTACCAATAATATCACCTCTCATATTATTGTTGAAGAAGACGTGTCCTTCTTTCTTCATCGATAGCATAGCGAATAAAGATGCATCACCAGTCATATATCGCAAACATCCGCTATTGAGTATCCACTCGCTTCTAGCATCAGAGGGTTTAGGGTCCACCTACAAAATAAGTAGATAAATCCTTATCCATTTCTTCAGGGGTACTTTATGATTAGTTTAGGAATCCAAGCAAGTAAATTAGTGTCAACAAGCTTTCTAGCTCTACAATATTATGATATGTGTCCGTGTGTACCACAATATGTGCATGTGACTTTTGAAAATATGTTCTTTGTTTTTGTGTTGACATTATTGTGTGTCTTTCTTGGAAACGTGTAAGTGAAAGGATGATTGTGAGAAGCGTGTTGCTTACGTGCTTTCTTCAGTTTAGTCTTTTGTGATGTACGCTTGATATCAGGACTAACCTTAGGCCGTGTAACAGGGATGACCTGTTTGTTTAACTTGATCTCTAACTTCTTAAAGACCGCATAAGGCTTCTCATATTTGACAATCATATCTATGAGTCTTTTCTCAATGACTAAGTGTCTTCTCTTCTCTTTATTATAAAGTTCTTGCACTTTGACATAGTCTCTTTCTTTCTTTTCAATATTGATGATAGACTCATGATAGTCTACTTTAAGCTTGGCTGTCTCTTCCATGTTATGGATAGTAGATGCCTCATTAATATCCTCAATAAGATTAGACAGTCTAGCTACTTTGGTTGTCTATGCCTTAATCTCTTTACGAGATTGCTTGTACTTGTCCAACACTTTTTTGTGTTCTTCAAGTAATTCGCTAAAGGCAGTTTCTAGTTCGTCAAAAGTAAAATCATCATATAGAGGGTTATCGGATACCTTATCAAATGCCATCATTCGTCAAAAGTAAAATCATCGTATAGAGGGTTATCGGATACCTTATCAAATGCCATCAGACAGACATTTGTAGTACAACTGGGTCTGTCCTCCACCTTTGATTTACTAGCCTCACTATCATGCCAGATGCTTGTATTAGCGTATTTTTGACCGGTTGTAGTTTTTCTACTCGATCTTGATCGGTCATATGGACTGATTTTCTTTGACAGTGGTCAGCCCTTCTTTATGTGCCCTAATTTCTTACATTCGAAGCAAACTATTTTTTCTTCGTTGCTTTCGTGGATATCCTTCTTCTTTATGTTTATCTCTCAAACTTTAAGAAATTTTTTAAAAATTTTGACCAGTAGGGCATGTTCATAACCATCAGAAGATTTTTTGTCTGAGTCATTGTGTGAGACTCTTCGAGCTTGTGCTTTGAAGGCAATAGATTTCTCTTTGGGAGTTACTTCTTTAAATTATCGTAAGTCCAGCTCATGGGTCATGAGATTGCCCATCAGTGTCTCTAAAGTCATCGTGATGAGATCGTTCCCTTCTACGATCATAGTAGCCTTAGGGTTCCAATTCTTGGTTAGAGACCGTAGCACCTTCCTGATCTTCTCGTGATTGCTGTAATCCTTACCAAAAGATTGTAACGGATTAGTAATATCAAGGAAACATGTAAACATCTGTGTAACTCACTCAACGAATTTTATCTTAAAAGACTCGTATTCCTATTTTAGTTTACTGATTTTGGATTCCTTCACTTGAGAAGTTTCTTCATGAGTCACCTCAAGAAGTCTCTAAATTTTATTAGACGTTGTAAAGGTAGATATGCGATTGAGTTCAGTTTTGTCAATTGCACAGAATAGTGCATTGATGGATCATGCATCTAGACTAGCATGTGTCTTTTTATGCTCTGTGTATTTGTCGTGTGGCTTGTCAACAAGTACACCATCAATCACTATTCTAGGCAGTTTCTTATAACCATCTATTACAATCGACCAAAGATTAAAGTTCAGTGATTTGAGAAAGAAACTCATTCATTTTTCCAATAGGTATAATTCATTCCATCAAATAGTTGGGGTCTATTTGTGGATTGCCCTTTACCGTTGAATATAAATTTAATGGCTGCCATAGATATTTATACTCTCTATATTGGTTATGCATAAGTATAACCTATTATCATTCCAATTGTAGGACCGTTGAGCATCTCTAGAGTGGGTGAATAGAGTGTCTGCATGTGCAGCAAAAATAATAACCAATTAAAAATTAAGCAGTTATAAACTCTGACAGGTAACTAACAGTAAGTAAAATACGGTAAAGTAAGAGGCAAGAGAATCAAACTCAGTGACACAGGGATGTATACTGGTCTCCCTCTAAGAGTACTACTCCAGTCTCCAGTACTCTTGCTCGATGTTAATCTACTATGGCACAAGCTAAATGAGAGCTTGTAGTCTCTTATAACGTCGTGCTTGGTGACGAGCACACGACCCACTCCATAAAGTAATTTTAAAAACTGGAATATTTTCTGAATTACAACCTCTGATATAACTCTTCAGAACAAAAACTCTAGATTGAAACAGAACTGTACCAGCTTTGGCTAAGAGTGGTATTAGGCTAGATTTGAAATCTTTTGCTCGTAGAAAACAATTCAGGCGATAGAGAAGTAAAAGTGAATGAATGATTTGAAATGGTGAAAATCCTTCTCTATTTATAATATTTTTGCTGGCCGAATTTGAACAGAGTTTGGATGCATGAATCTGGAAAAAGAACGTTGTATAAAAATTTGGTGGAACTAAAATTTGAATTACCTAGACTAAACTCGAGATTAACTCGATCAGAGTTCTTCCTGAGTTCTGTTAGGGTCAGAACAATATGTATGGGCCAAATTTCCATGGGCTTTGGACTTTTTGGGATTGTAGACTTTTGGGATTTTAGATAGGTTGGCTTATTTGGATATGTGGACTGATAAAACCTAAGCCAGTACCAATCTTGATCAACCTCACAAATATTTTTAGACTCAAAAAATTAAAAATACAGAAGAAAAAAAGTCTTGAACTTGATTCTATTGCGACTAATTCTTGATGACGATGCAAATGTTTGTGCTTTGAAGTACTTGGTAGTAGTACAACATAGACGATCTTCTCATTTGAAACCTATTAACCTGTAGCAGTCTATATATTTTGCATATCGACCAAAGTTGACGTTGATTATCGAAATCAGGTGTGATCATTAACCAATAGGCCAACACTTCTTACAAGATGTTTCACCATACATTGTAAATGCCATTTTTATTTCCTAATTTGTCATATTGTGACATGATATTCGACATGTATCGTGACTTATAACTTTGCATCACATGACTTTATTTCAAGTTTTGCATCTTGCTTGACTTATGATTTTGTATCACATGATTTCAAGTTTCGTATCTTGCTTTAATCTTAATTCATAATCAGGGTAAAGAAGAAATACTGAGTAGATATGTGGTCAACTCCTTATGTTCTGAAGCATAGCTTGACATACACTACACATATGTCTAAGCCTAACCAGTCCGAATCTAAACCTTAGCTGGTCACATATCAAAATCATATTTTAAATCACGTACTTGCTAGTCATGTGTATTTGGTCATGGTTTATTTCGTTGCTAGTCATGTTATCATGTTTTTATGGTTCTCACAGTTTCTCGTGTTGCATGCCTCATGATCATGATAGCATTTAGTGTCTCATTATCTAGTTTTTATTATTTTGTATTTATTTTTATGCTTTATTTTGTATAGTACGATATGTTATTTGGATGTTCTTTGCTCCCGTCCTGACAGGACCATTGGCATTTCAGATGACATGGTAATAGTATGTCGATCGAAGACTATACTTGCAGGATTTAGATGAGATTTTTACGTACTAGGTGATTATGGATATAGTAGAGGTTTAGTGATGATAATTATCGAATTTGTCTCCAGAGTAGACATTTACTATGTATTAAAAGATTATAGTGCATTCGTGATCGTATGATTACGTGTTGTCGGTTTGTTTACTAGTTCTATGATTGAGCGTAGATTGATATCATGGTCACTTGATTACTTTCAAGTTTAGACAGCTAACTACTGCCGATGCTGCGACATTGGCTGGACGTATCCACGCAGTCATATATGATTATGAGGGCACAGATCATGACAACAGTCTCGGTAGTTCCAGCGTCAGCGTCCGATGCAGTATGCCCGACTCTAACAAGTCATGTAGAATTAGCAAAGAGCTAGAACAGCAGCCCCAAGGTAGGTGATGAAGAGTTTGGTATCTTGGAGCAGCTTTTGGCTGAGGGAGGTTAGATTTTGGGTGAGATTCTGAGCCTTCTTTCAGTTTATCTTATCTTGGGTTCTTTTTGACAACCTTGTATTTCATTTATTTCCGGAGTGCAAAGGTTGACTCGACTTATTCGACAAGTGAAGTCGAGTTTCTCGTCCCGTTCTTTCACCTCCATAACTCGTGATACGTCATAGTTATCATGTGTCCCATCTACGAAGGTACGTCTTGGATTAGCGTTATGTTCTCGACCAAGTTATTGGTACCAATTTGACTCGAGACTTGACCCTTGTCCACTTTGTGAGTCAGCGTAGGCCAGCGAGGACGATTCCTACTTAGCTAACTAAGGGGTATATTATTTTGTATACCTCATTGTTCTTCTTTGTCTTATATTATAAGTATGCATTTATTTCATCTTTCTTTATTTTACTTAATTATGCTTCCATAACAACTATATGTCAATGTATCTCATTTTTCAATAAGTAACTTATAATTTTTATAGATCTCAATATGCATGTCCAGGTCAACTAGCTTTAGTGAAATTTTGAGGATAAAATATTTCTAAGGAGGGTAGAGTTGTCATGTTCTTTTTTCGAATTTCGTATTTCTAGAAATTTTGGTGTTTAAAATTTTCCTCATAGATAGAGCTTTATTTTGTGTTTCGTAATTCTGGTTTCGAGTTTGAGAATTAAATTTATTTCGTATGTGAGACCACCCTGGACTTGCAGAATAACCATTGACAATTGTCATAGACCCATACTAGGAACTGTATTGCCATACTCCTACCGATTCACTATATAAGGCTTGTTGCTTGATTAACTCGATCAGAACTGAGTATTGGGTAAACTTACCGTCGGCATCGAATCGATCATGGACGAATGCATAAGAACCTTTCCAACTAATGGATCGATTTCTCTTGAAATGAGTCCAAGAGTTTTCTCTGGTTGCTGATTTTGTTGCTTGGTTTTGATAGATGCTTTTTTGAATGGTTTTCGATGATTTGATTCTTGCCCATTTTCATCGATTTTTATTGCATTCATTCTTGAGAATTCTGAGAGAAAGGAACATAATGAAACAGAATATTAACAAAACTTTTGGTACCATGGCAGGAGGACTTGTGATGGAAGGCTAACCGCACAAGTGTTCCCCTTCCTCTCGGCAATTCTCTAATTAGTAAGTGTAGATTCTTTGTAGTTGTTTGTGCCTTCTCCGCTACTCTTTCATGACAACTAAATGAATTCTCCTGTTGCCTTAGTACATCCATTGGTCAATAACATGATGCTTAATGCCACAAGTCAATACCACTATGAATCTAGTAAAATGAACATTGAATATGAATTGATGAGAAATAATGTGAATGTAATAATCACTATGTGATGATGCGATGAATGAGAATGAATATGCTGCTTTATTTACTTTCAAGTAAATTTTATTATGCATACTATGCTTATCGAGTCGGACACACATTTGCATGATCATGGACAACTTGTGCACAATAAAATATTTCTTCAAATGATACTCGGGATACTGGGATCGAGTCGGCCTAGGAGGGAATGCAGCGTGCTTCAGTGGCACGAGGTATCGGGACATTGATTCACGCTTGCAACCTATTTAATGGAGCAGCGCATACCCAATGAAGTCCCGTATGGCAATGTTCGAAATGGTGTGATAACACTAGTGCTTATATAGTTAGGATGTCTGGTAATGATTGTCTCGTGCAGGGGCGGTAAGTATTATATCATGTAACTTATGCAGGTATACTGGATCGACAATGGATAAAATATTAGCTGCTATTTTGAGTTGAATGAATATGATCTTTAAGTGTTGCTAGTCCCTAATCTTTCATCTCATGATTTAAAATGCTTGTCATTGATTCTAAATGTCGGTTTAGCTGAGTGGGCCAACGGGACTCACCAGTATATTTTTAAATGTGCTGACCCCTCCACTACAGGTACTTGGGAAGGCATGGAAGCACATAGGAATTAAGGCTTTTTGAGTTGTTGCTACTTTTAAGTTACTTTCAAATAAAGACGCACAAAGTATTGTAGAGTTTCAAGAGTTGCTACTTAGATTTTTAATATAATAAAGGGACATAATGTATGGAACGAGATGTTATTTCATGACAGCCTATCAGTTGTTTTCTTTTCATGAATCAATGTAAGCCGGAACAGCATTTCAAAAAGTACTGAGAAAAGTTATATCTTGCTGGAATTATCAATAAAATAATTTATTTCTTCCTATATTGTGTACTCAATGTTTCTACAATGTGGCTATATTTTTAAATATTTCAAAATGACACAAATATGCACGTTCTTTCCTTGTACAAGTGCAACTCTAGACTTATACGACATCACACCCAGCGAGGATGAACGATTCAGTATAGTCAAAGCGAGGACGAACGATTTACAGAATCGAGGTGTGACAAGTTGGTATCAGAGCATAGTTTCAACTCCTCAAATTTTGAAAATGTTTTTCAAATAGAAGTTTTGTTGCAAATTTTCTCAATTGATGGTGTCGATAGTGCTAGCATAAAATAATTTTCCAAACAATAAGCCTATTAATATTTTATGGGTACTAATAGAACTATTTTTGTTGTAGAATGACTAAGGGTGATGGCTCAAAGATGACCTCATCGTCTGACCTAATGGAAAATGTACTAAAACTAATAGAAGCTCAGAGAAAGCAGAGCAAGGCTCAATATCGCCAGCTTTAAGAGCAACTTCAATACTAGTTCTAGGAGCCAGGATGCTCAACAAAAGTAGGTGGACAATTTGACTCAGATTGTTACCACGCTGTCGGTCGATCAAAATGTTTTTGTAACGACCGCAGCAATCGAGACTGTAGTAGTGGTGGCAGAGAACCCTAAAACGCTGACAAGAAAGAGGTCAAGCTTCATGTAAGGACCCTAAATTTTGCGAGTTATTTTTGTATTTATGTTGTATGATTTTTATTTGTTAGTTTATTTTTATTTTTTTCTGTAGTTACGACTATAGACTAGTTTTTCGTTTGATTTTTGAAGCACAAAAAATGTCAATCTTTTGAAACTTGCTTCATGAGTTTTGAAGTAGACGAGTCTACCTTCAAGTTGATATATCATGTCCCACCCAAACTTGTCCTTAACATTCTTTTGACTTCGCGCAACTTTGGATTAATTTAGACCATTTTGATTATTTATCGTAATTCTAGACCTAACTTCCAACTTGAGTTCGGGACTGGACATAGATCAAAACTATCTAACCCAATATATAGTTTTGACCCATTTTGAGCCTATAACACATATGCCGAGGGTGTGCCACTTAATCGAGTCCTTATATGCTATTTATTTGCAAATGGCACAAAAGACTCACTAGTTGACTTTTCGGGTTCGATTTGACAAGAAATTATTGTAGAAGCATGGAAAAGCGCAGGGTAACACAAGGCGCAGGTGGGTACTCTCGCTACTCATCCATCTTCACAAAGGCTCAGATGATGAATAATGCAAGTTGGTGCTCTCGCTATCAACACAGCTTCACAGAAGCGCAGGCGATCAAGCACGCCAACAGAAAAGACAAACTCACAAGAAACAGATGAAAATTTCAAGAAAAGTTCTTTTTATTAAATCATGGCTACAAGAGTCTATTACAGATTCGTCACGATTACATAAAAGAAGACTTCCTAATTACAAGGATCTGTTACAAAGTATTTGTGTTTACGTATGTTGAACTAAAAACTCCTACGGATCTACGCTAGGGCTCGTCCTCACAGTGTAATCGTCATAAGAGGAGAGAATGTGAATAGAAGATGTAAATACAGTCGCCATCAAAGTCTGCCACAACAGCACCCCCCTCTCAGACGCGCAGCTCTTCCTGAAGCAGCTATTGGCCCGAGCGAGAACTCAGTCAACAGCACGACAGAAGGCCCTTTTCAAAAGAACATCAGCTTCTGGGGCACTTCCAGCATAACGGAAGTATGCAGTAACCAAAGAGCAGGGCAGAGCACAACCCGCGGTGCTTCATGTTAGCAATCAGACCAAACTCGGTCGCCAGGACCTCCAAGACCTCCAAGATGTCGCTCAGGTTCGAACTCTCCATGAGAAGCATTCCAGCACATCCCAAAGCTCATCAGCATTTCTTCTACGAATGTACAGCTCCTTTGAACGAAAGGATCCTTAACCAAAACCCGACTTAGGCAAGGCCGATGGCTGATCAAAGCTAAGTCTGGATCCAGCATGGTGTTGAAGGATAAAAAGAGGAAGACGTGACTCTTCGAAAGAAACACCCCCTTATATCGGGCGGAAGTAGTCCAAGACATAGGCCATGGGGCCGTCGGTCAAAATTCCCATATTAATGGGATGAACCTAGGACTCAGCACGATGAAGCCAATTAAATAGGTTCATTCGACTAAGTCTTAGACCATTAAAAGAACCCTTGAAATTCTCTAAGTAATGGTGGCAATCAAGAGGGAGTCATTCCTTAAAGAGATATCATTAATTGCTCTTAAAGAAGACTTCACAAGACAGCCTCTTCAAACCAGAAGTGCACCTACAATCCTGCTCCAGCAGGAGGCGCAAACTGGTGATGACTTCACATCATCTCAGCTTCAACGGCGCAGACCTCTACTTGGACCCAGAAGCTCAACCCCCTTCATCAAAGACTTGGGAAACACCAGTACATCCAACACAAGTCGGCTTGCCGCTCCAAAAGCATAGTAACCTCGTTAGTCTGAAGCACAGCCTACTCGTCACCCTAAAGTACAGTGACCTTACTACTCGAAACATAGCCCACTCGTCGCTCAAACGCACAGAGGTTCCGTCGTCTTCAAAACATAGTCCACTTGTCGCCTGAAAGCGCAGAGGCTCCGTTGTCTCCAGGAGAACATCCTACTCATCGCACCAGAAGCACAGCAGTACTAAGACCTCGCTAGAGGCGCAGGTTGCATGGTCCCACCCAATTGGTTTGTTTAAACTGCCACTATAAACTCCCTAGATTTTAGTTATTGCTATAAATAATTATTGCATTATAGTGTAGTAATTTAGTTAGTCAAGATATATTATAAGATTAGTCTTGTTAAGATTAAGGGTAGCAGATATGTCTATCTATATATATTCCTAGCTAAGTAGTACAAGAGTTGGAACTAAAACCCACTAGGATTTACCCTGATTTTATAAAATAATTTATATATTTTTTTTGTTTTTTTTTTTGTATTTATCCTATTTATTGAATAAGTTGAAGCATTTAGTTATAATTTGAATATATGAAAAACTAACAAAGCATTTTTTATAAATTAAATATACGCTTAATATTTGTACAAGAATTCTCCTAAATGTTATATAAATACTTTTCTTAAATTTTAGATTTTTTTAGAAATCTTATTGAAATATTAGATAAAGGTATATATGAGTTTAGTAATATATATATATATATATATATATATATATATATATATATATATATATATATATATATATATATATATATATTTTATATATATATATATATATATATATATATATATATATATATATATATATAATATATATATATATATATATATATATATATATATATTACTAAACTCATATATACCTTCATATATACCTTTATATAAAAATAAAAATATATATATATATATATATAAAGGTATATATGAGTTTAGTAATATATATATATATATATATATATATATATATATATATATATATATATATATATATATATTTTATATATATATATATATATATATGTGTGTGTGTGTGTGTGTGTGTGTGTGTGTAAAAAATATGAAATGAAAGGCTAACAGTAGCCTTATATTCTCGGGCAGAACATAAACACTAAGAATGTGATTTGAATCTCATTCAAATCTTAGAAGAAAGTTATCAAATCTTCTTCTCCAAATCCAACCCACATTGATTCTCTCCAACCTTAATCGACTATTACTCAGAACCCAGGTCGGGAAACACCCAAAAAAATAGGATTTAACCCACGATATATATGCGCAGCCGCGCGATTAGGTTTTAGCAAAATTCTTCGTCGAATCTCATCCCCAGCCCGAACTTCGACTCCAGAACCTCCCCAACACCCCCGCGCTCAACATCAACCGCCTGCTTGCCGTCGCCGACGACTGGATCGCCGGACAACCGCACAAAATCGAGAGCAAAACAGAGAAAACTCTGTTTTGAAGAACCCAGTTACCAATATTTCAAAACCAATATCCTTGATTCTGTTCGACGAAATTTCGATCTTTCAACTACTGTGCGTAGACAACATACCCAGCTGTAAACCCCAGTAATTAGAAAATTTTCTAATGTATAGGAATCCCCATAAAAGTTCCTGAAAAATAGGAGAAAATCCCCTCGAAAACAAAACTGAGAAGCACACCGAAACCCTATTTTGGAAGGGTGATTTCGACACAAATATTAGGAATTTGTGAAAACAAAATTGAAACAGTCCTAGTTAACATAAGAGGTGAAAACCCATCAGGTAGATTAAATTTTATGTATTGTACAGAAAGTTATTTTGTTGCAAACTTACGAGAAAAACTGTTTAGAAAACTAAAAAATTTAGAATTTATTTTCGATACGTCATGTGCCCCGACAAACCGAGCGACGTGGTCACAAACCATACGCTTCAAAAGGCACATAGGGATGTTGTGTGGGAACTGACAGAACTCGATTTTGTTGCGTGTGCGCGATGAAATCAGTATGTATCCGTTAAGATACTCTCGTATCGATCTTTTGCAAAATTGGCCATAACTTCGTGTACAGTCGCCGGTTCGAGACGAAACTTACGCCAACTGGATAGTATCAAAATTCTGGTCCTATGTGCCATGTTTGGTCCGATTCTGAAAAGGTCGACCGGAATGCCTATTTGGCGGGCCCTCGTCCCGATCTAACGGGTGAAACTGTATATGGCTCGTCGAAATCCAACTATGGACATACGGTTGTGTTCGACTCGTCAAATCGGACCCGTAGACATGTAGTTTGATGACTTTAGAGACCATAGATATTGGCACACATTTCTGGTACAAAATGGGTCCAATAGCGGACATCGTTTTGACCCAAAATTACTATTTTGCCCCTGTTCCAGAATTTGACTTTTGGACAGGCGCTTCCTAGATATATCTTTTACATCGGGAACGTTCTTGATGTTTGTTTCAGCATCCGGAGCCGTTTGTAGATTTTGACATTTATTGCTGACGTGATTGATTGTTTGGAGTTGTCATTCCCGCACCACCAGACAAGATACCTTGCCACCTTACTCTGTGATTTACCTTATCTTATTTTTAGTTATTTTGTTACGACCTGCACCCAATGTAGGGGCACGAGAAGTGGGTATGTCCAGCCTACACCGCAGTGTCGGCGATAGAACGCTGTCCTAGGTCACAATATCTAACACAGTATAAATGTAATTACACAAGATATACTCTCCGAACGGAGAACAATATAGAAGGTACACCTCAATCACAATCTAAGGTAGAAACAGCACAATATGATAGATATGAAGTCTCCGAAAGAAGTACAAACAGAAGAAAAATAAGTCTAAGTGTCTATACGACACTACAACAACATCCAAAAAATAATACATCTCAGAAATATCAAAATAAGACAAGACAGCAAGAAGTAAGATAACTGTCTAGCTAACTAGCCTAGACTAAAGGGATGGTGTCATCAACTACTGCAAGGTTCTCCTGTGGAATCAGCTCACAGGTATCATCTATGTGGGCTCCGTAGTATGTGGTACAGAAGTCCTCAAGGTCCTCTGTAATATTTTTAACAGGTCCAGTCAGGATAGAAACGAGCACAATACATCTCACGCAGTTCATATAATGGCAGAAAATATAAAGCATGCAAAAGAGTAATATACATGGACTGTAAGAAGATGTACATGAAAACAAAAGAGGTATTTATAAACTAAAAATATATACATGATAAGTAAGAACTGTAAGTGACTAGTGATTTAGACCACAATATGGTTATAAAAACATGTTAGGTTGCACATGAATAAGCTATGGAGTTCACATGAATAATCTACTGGGGATATGATCCACATAACCAATTCTACTCACCCATGCCCCAATCAATACACAAGGATCCATGCATGAATAGTGAAAGCACAGGAATACATGATATACGTGAAAAGCATATGACATGATGTATCCGATGCTACCGAGAGGGATAATATCTCATGAAAAGATCCATATAGTACCAATCCGTGATAACATCGTGACAGCATCAAGTAAATTAATCTAGAGCAAGAATATAAATCCTAACAAGTATGAAACGATCAGAGAATGTACTCGCCTGAAATCTGAATGTCCGATGAGAATATATTGTCCGAAATGAGGTATCTGACTCCTATTTAGAGCAACACAAGTCATGATGTACACAAAGGGGTTATAAATGAAGTGTACAATGCATTCTATATGATTCTAGGTCAATTTGGGCCAAAGTCAACTCTTGGTCAACTCTGGTCAACTCTAAAGTCAAACTAGATCACACTAGCTAGGGTTTGGTCAACAATGTCAAACTAGTCTAAGTTAGTCAATTCTAGGTCGATCTAGGCCAAAGTCAACTCTGGTCAACTCTAAAGTCAAACTAGGTCAACTAGTCAACATAGTCTAAGTATAGTCAAATCTAGTCTAGGTTGGTCAAAACTAGTCTACTCAAGCCTATGTATATATGTATAACATATAGCTAACATATAGCATATACCCTATATACCACATAGCTAAACCAAGGCATATCATGAATATACCATATAGCTAACACACACACACACACACACACACACACACACACAAACACATATATATATATATATATATATATATATATATATATATATATATATATATATATATATATATATATATATTATTTATTTTTATTTTTTTTATATATATATATATATATACTCCTCTGGGGTTCAGCCCCCCCCCCCCCCCCCCCACCATCCGGCTCCCCCATATATATTATATATATATATATATATATATATATATATACTCCTCTGGGGTTCAGCCCCCCCTCCCCACCACCACCATCCGGCTCCCCCACATATATATATATATATAT
>JANAVB010036019.1:1197961-1257961 GCA_029216955.1 Iris pallida
GTTCTGTTGTTGGTATTGTGTATTTTTCCTTATTATATTGTATTTATTTTATTTTATTATTGGTGTTATTTAACAGTATTAGATACTAAGTAGATTTTTCTATATACAATTACTAAGTATTATTATTATTTTTAATTATCATTTAACAGTATTAGGTAGATATTGGGTTGTAAAATTTCTAACAAAATATATTGTTAGGATGAGCTCTATATCTATTTTCAAACAAGGTTAGATGTATCAAATATATCCTTATATTATTTTATCTACTTAATAGAGCTTTAGCTAAACGTGGGTATTTTTTTCAACTATCTAACTAGGACATTATTTGCAAAAATATATATAAGCTATTAGGGCTTGACCCTATATGTAATATAAAAATAGAATTTCAAGGCGTAATTATAATATTATTTTATGATATATTTTTGTAGCTTTTTGCCTACAAACATTATTTTGACAAAAATAGTTTTTTTTTAAATGGGTTTTACTGTATTTCCAAAGGTTTACCTATAAATCATTTTAACTAAGAAAATAGTTTTTTAAAAAATAGGTTTTACTGTATTTCCAAAGGTTTACAAATACTTCTTCTCCATAAATTCTCACATATTGTTAAGTCTTGATCATGACTGATCGTATCTTCTACTTTTCTCACGAATTTTGAGCCTTTCCATCGACCACGGCTATTGGACAAACAGGACATGTCGTATCATCGCACTACGCCTGGCGACACACCAAGCAAGATACCTTGTCATAATTTACTGTTTATAATTAGTCTGCATTTTATTTATTGCATATCACTGTTCATTTATTTTCAGATCTTCTAACTGTACCATTATTACAGTTCCCGATTTACTGCCTGCTCAGTAATATTAGTTGTACTTTGTTTATTATCCTTTGATTGCATATGGACCTAGAGTAAGGGACTACCATATATAGTGTATTACATAAACCCTGACACAGTTGTACCACGATTATGTGTGAGGTGAGTAGCATGTAGAGGTCCTTGCGTGTTGGCTGATCACCCGTGCGCATGCGTTAGGGCTAACTGCTAATAGAGGCGTGTTAGGAGACTTAGCAGTTAGTAGAGGTACATGATCGAGGATGCGACTTAATAGGTACATTAGGTGGGGAGAACAATACCTGACATATGGACTTCTTTGCACTTCCCCGCTTACCTGTGCTCTCCTCCGGAGACGCAGGCTCCAGGTGCCCTCTGACGTTTTCCAAAGCGTTATAGACGTACCCCATTGCACATGATGCCCTCTGACGATCTTCGGACGTTACGGACGTAGGCCCTTAGTGCCCTATATGGGGACTATCCGATCTCATTTATAGTCAGGGCTCATGCGTCGAAAGAATTTTTTCTCAACTGCATGTTCACTTTAGTACGGTTAGGTTACCTTATTGAGATATTGTCACTTTTATTTGTGGCACATTTTATATTCAGTATTTATATGGCATGTTCTTTATTGTATCTTGTTACGTCCCTCTGAGGACCTGGTGAATTCTCCAGGTGTGTCTATTGTGGTTTTCGTAGGTGCTCTAACCAAGGTCATTTCTTCGAGGATGATTACACTTGGATCGTCTTCGCACCGCTCGACAAAAATTTTGTTATCATGTATTTCTCTTTCTCGTTGGTAGCGGATTTGTCTCCGCCCAACAACTTGTAAATTATAATTCACGAGTTTACTATAAAGTCTTCACTCTTTATTTGTGGATGAGATTAGTATCGTGGTTTACTGCATTTTACAGCTTATGTATACATATGATGGTTCCATATATTCGTGTATACATCGTATGTATGCAACTGTCATGTCGACGTACTTAGTCCTAAGTATTTTGGAACTGAGACGTTACATATTTTTGTGGTGGCCCATGCAGGTCGAGTTTATTACTTCGGTTACGTGACTATACCGATGTGAACCTGCATATAGGAATAGAGTCTAAAATCTCATCCACTTAATTGATCCCCTTCCTTGACCCCATTTTTTCGGTCTCTCATTCGACCTCTTTGAATTGCATCCGCTTGATCTCTTTCTACCGTAACCCTACCTTTTATTTCGTGCTTAGTAATAACTAGGAATAGGACTTACAAAACACAGGTATATAGGCATACAGCTTACGTACTACAACAAAGATATCAATTGATTGTTGCACAAGTTGGGTAAATCGATAGTAATTTCTGCATAAAGAACACATAATCATCCTTATATATAACCGAGTTACCAAATTTGCCAACAATCAACAGGCTAACCAGGAGGTACAATCGACCTAACACAATAAGAGTGTGTGGCTAATCTAACTGATTCTCAAAATACTATTTCTAAAACACTGTGTTTTAAGCACATAATTGATACCATCCAACCAAGGTTATTATATAATAACTCTAAATGACTCACACTTGATACTAGTAGTGCCCAATGTTTAAAAGGCGAAGGCACAAGGAAGACATTTTGGCCCCCTCAGGGTGAGGCGTAAGGATTTTGGGTATTGATACGGTATGTCTAAAAAATTTATAATCTATTTAAAAATGTAAAAAAATAAATGAAATTATAAGTAATAAAACATGAGCCAATCGAATGGCCCAAATCTGTAAGACCAATCATCGAATATATTACAAACCATTGTCAAAGAGTCATAAGGCTCAATACTTAAACACAACACTACTCATCTTTGTTATGTAACAAAAAAAAAAAAGAAGGAAATAAACATATGAAGAAACAGATGTTAAAAAACGGAACTTGAGCAAGCAACATGTGATACAACAGAAAAATAGAGGGGGTATGCGTAGGAAGAAATACAAAAAGAAATGCAAGAAAAACTAAAAAGGATTAGAACCAGTACCAGGTTCTCACAGAAAGGAGGGGTCCGCGGCCTGGATCTAGTTCTCTGTAAATTACAAGCTGGAAAAAAAATACAATGAACAAGTTCTACAAATGTATAAGTTGGCAGCTACAGTTAAGGCTAAGAATCTGAACCTTGCCACATCGAGTGCAATCTTTACCCGGATGCTCCATGTCAAAGCCATTCCTGTAGATGGTTCTGCATATTCACCACACCGTTCGAGTGCAATTTTTCACTGTTCGTCACTTCGCATCAAAAGTCAAAAGTCTCGACAAATAACTTCTAAAACATAGATAACTAAGAATACGTTGGATAAGAAACTCCAAATTGGAAGGTAGTAAGAAGACTGATCAGAATAGATAAAGATGAATATCATGATAAGCCAACATTTAGTAAAGAGTGGCAAAGGAATCCAAAATTTGCATCTAAAATAGATAAGAGAGCTACAAAAGGATAAACAACATAACAAGCTTGAACAAAAAGTGAGTAATGAGGAGCAGAAGCAACAATATAGAACCACCAGAAACATGACAACATATTCATGCCGAATTTCATAGGCCAACAAACCAACTAGCAATTTTTCCAAAGAAACTAACATATTCAAGCTAAATTTCTTCTACAGGTGGTTCAGTTAGAGAAACTCTAAGTATCCTCCAAACTATCTTATAGCCAAACAAACAAAAAAGTCTTCTATCATATTGGAAACTGCAGTTAACTAAAAGCTCAATTGCCAGTCAAGCATGACCATCATGCATTAGCATTTGCATGTTTCAAAAGTTGCATAACAAGATCAAATACATGGAATAAACAAAGGAGTAGATTACCCACATCATTTGACAAGCCCCTGGAACATGATACTTAAAATGGATCGTCCCCAGCTACTACCTCACGTGCATGTTCATGTTGTCAACCTACAAAAGCCAAGTTCTACTTTGCACCCTGTTAGGAAAAAACAAAAATGAATATAACAGGAAAAGGTTGTGTAAAATACACAAGAGAAACCAATATTGGTACTCGTATAATGTAAACAACAGTTATCAGACCAGTAATATATGAATAAGTGTAGCTCATAAATGTTTCACTCTACAAAAAAATTTCACATGTAACACGATTCAACTATAATATAGACTCCATTAGGCCAAATTTGAGAAACCAAAAGAAAGAAAACTGACAATTCTGTAAAAAGGAGACTCTTCGGCAAGCAGCAGAAGAGAAAATTATCATCCTTTGACTCCATGAAATGAAATGTTTCATTCATTGCATTGACATAATGGTCCGCCTCTGTGTTGCCTTCTTGGCAGCTGGTTCCTTCTTTGTGGTCCTCTTCAAATTTGTCTTCACAATCTTCTCAATCTGATCAATCGTGTTACACTGGTTCTCCTCAGTCACAGTCAGTTGCATATTTCTAGGGGTTAGATCACTGGAGATGGAAGAATTCTGATGTGATTGTAGCCAGTTGGAGAAAAGGAGCTGGAACCGGAAGACAACTGCAGAGGGTGCTCAATTGGAGTAAGAAAAGAGGTATTACAAGTGGGTGATGTATTAGAGGTTGAATTAATAGGTAGAGTTTGACTGGAATCAATCTGCTCCTATGAAGGGCTCGGGAGGAGTGTTGTCTGGGGAGAGCCTTCATTGTCCCTGATTCCTATTCGCCTGTGCAGCCTTGGTTGTCTGCACTCGAAACCTTCTCCTTTCAAGAGCCTATAAAATTGACGTAATATATAATTTAAAAACCCTACACTTACGCAAGAATTGAGATTTGTATTCCACTGAGAAGAGTTCATTAAAGTATAGAATTCAAAAAGACATTAAACACCTGAAGAATCAAAATATCAAATAGTTAAAGTTTTAAAGGCTTGCTAATAAACAAGTCTATAAGCAAGAAAATTCAACCAACATACTATTGTGTGCTTAATATTATAGCAGAGCCTCATTCTAGCATAACAAACCTTTCAAGTACCTCTAGACATAATTATGCCAAGTCAAAGATAATGGCAATTTCATCTTGTTTAAACTGCATATGTATCGTAGATCAACTGACATAAAGATTAACCGACATCCATACAAAATGGATTTTACCCAGCCCCCTCCTTCCTTTGATCAAGAGTTTTTAATCTTAAAAACCATGACTCAACATACAAATCAAAGCGCAACCATGCCAAGATCCTTTCTAACATATGAGCAAGAACATTCAACCCCCTATGTTCTGTTTCATCTCTAGCAAGACCTAATTCTAGAATAATAAATTACGCATAACATATATATTGTAGATCAACTGACATAAAGAGTAAATGAAATCTATGCAAAATGGATTTTCCTTAGCATCGAGGGGGAAAGTTTTATACCTTTGGATCATCTCAAGCATCACATAATGTCTTCCACTCTAATCAGCCTATATCGCTTGGACATGGACACGACACAACAGAGACAACTCGGACAACACATTGACACGACACTGATTATAGCATATGCCCATGTATATTTTGGATATTGTGCTACACATGGACATAGTATCAACTTTTTAGCGACCATGCATTCAACATACAAGGAAATCCACAATGCTAGGAAGAATTGCTCTAACATATTAATTGAACTTAGGAACTCAAAATTGTATACAGGGAAAGAACAGAGGAAAAAGTAAGAAAACAAATTATAATAGTTGAAACTTACCCATAATTTTGATTGATGCATCATACAAGACCATGAATTAATGAACATAAAGAGAAGCAATACACTAAAAGGTAGCAATTTTGTGAGATTGGGGGCTTTAATTGAGGATTAGATGAGACAAACATTTTATATGACTTGGACGTGGGTGATAAATAACAATTGATGCAACAATTAGAGGAACCGACATAATCTTAGAAAAAAACAAGGTTGTGAAAAGCGCTAGGCGCTAGTCGGGCGGACACCTTCCGCCTAGCGCCTAGCCCACCTAGGCGGGTGCCTAAGCGGACGCCTAGATCTAGGCGGTTCAAAAAAATAAAAAGAATCCAAAAAAATCTACTAAAAATTGCAGAAAAAAATTCATAAAACCCCAAAACATGCATAGTTGGATGTCAGGGGGATTAGGCGGGCGCCTAAGCGGACATCGGGCGGGCACCCAGCGCCTAGCGCCTAGGCGCCGCCTAGGCGGTCTAGGCGGACGCCTTTTAGAACAGAGGAAAAAAATGACTGAGGAAGTAAATAAATAGAAAAATGTCTTGGAAATATAATGCATTTATTAAAAAAGAAAATTGCATAAACCAATGAATAAAAAGGGATTATGCATTGGTCAACTATTTCATTCATTTAACTTATATATAAGAAAGAATAGAGTAACCTTGACATGAGATAGAACATAATTTTTTAAATTCTTAAAAGTGTAGTAATGGTTTTCACCAAAAAAATTATTAAAAAAATGAGGCTGAAAGGAAATAATTTGCAATGACACTCATAGAATTTCTTACTTGAGTGCTACCCTATTTGATTTCTGGAAGAAAACAAAACCTTTTTGAAATCTAGATCCTTCATTGAAGCTTGATATAAAAGATTTTAATACGAGAACATGATGATCAAGGCAATCTTCGTACATAACCAATTTTCTCAAAACAATACGCCCACTCAAAAAAAACTGGATAATTTACATGTTCAAGCAGATGAATAGTGGTCACCTGAGCAAATACCTAAAATTAAATCTCTAGATTTCTTCAGTTGTACATCATCAGATGTTTCTACATTTTTTGCGATTGTATCATCTTACTGTAAAAGATAAGATATAACCGAGTATGTTTCATATATGAATAGAGGTCCAAGCACAAGTACAAAATTACATATCAATCAGATAAAGCTTCCAGTATTGAGCTGGGTTAGATATGTACGAAGATATTGCTAGACGGTCATTGGCTTTCACTAGTACATCTACAAGCATGAGCTATACGGTCTGAAAACAAGCAGGAAAGATGAAAGCATTTGTAATCAAAGAATGTTACTATAAAAGACTGATAATCCCACATAGCAGTTAACACTTTGGGGGACAACAATCGAGCATAAGTACAACAAACACACCTAAACAGTTATATTGATTTCATGGTGGAACACACTCCAAAAATGGAATGCTTGGTTTGGTATAAAAACTAGAATTAAAGAAGCATAAAATAGAGCATAAGAATGAACATTTGGTGAGAAGAAAACTGACATAAGTAGCATCTTGTCTTTCTAAATTCTGGTCAGCTTTTAATAGTTGAATTTTTTTTCAAACGTTTAAAAAGAGAGACATGCCATACCAAAACCAAAATTTCCTCTTTGGAGTTACTCTCTTGAGGCTTCTCGATGAACTCGAATTCCCCGACATAGTCGATTGAGATTCAAAAAAACCTAGAAAAATCCAAGGGTTCAGACTTGGATCACCTAGAAAAATCCAAGGGTTTGGACATGGATCCTTCGTATACGTCGTCGACGAGTTTGTCAAAGAAGTCCTAGTTGGTCTGGTCATCCAATTGGAAGAAGGCGTTCGACTCCACCCGTCACAGGAGCACATACCCTAAATATATAACAAGATTACTTCTGATTCACTAAAATATATCTATTTTTTTTATGATTCCACCCGAATTATTTCATAAACCCTAAATTAGATCGCAAATCTAGGTTTCGATTATCGTTTTTGAGAGAAAGTAGATGAAATAAGTGCACCAAATCTTACCAATGGGAACCCACAGCAGCATCACCCTTGGGTTTCCAAATCGAGATCTAACCTCCAGCCTAGATCCATAATCCATCAGATCACCCAAAAAAGCAAGAACAAAATCCAGATCTATAAGAAGAAGAGGAGAAGGAGGATAGATTATACCTCTCCTAACGATCTCCTGGTGGCGAACTCGACGCCGAGGCCTTTGGTAATTTTCATATATATCAGTTTCATCCGTAGATTTTGCCTTCAAAAAATGAATAAAATCCATACAAATTCCACTCAAAACATCAAGCAAACAAAATTAACCGAGCAAACCTAATGCTTGAGAACCCTAAATTGAATAAAATCAAAGGGGGAGAGGAAACGCACCGGAGCTCGTCCAAGGAGAACCGATTCTTGGATCTCAAGAAGGAGAACCGCGTGGAGGAGGCGGAGTCAATGAATATGCCCCTGGAGTGACCGTCGATGATGGCTCCATTGAGGGTGTCGTCGAGAAGAGGGCAGATTTTGGCTTGGAAGGGAAGAAGAGAAAGATGAGGAGAGGAAAAACTATAGCTCAAATGAAATTGAGAGCGGAGAATAGGGTAGGCTGCTATTAGTACTTTTGTTACTTTTCGGGGGGAATTGAAAAAGAGAGCAGGTTGAATTAAAAAATTTTGACTTTTTATAACCTTTTTATTTATAAACATTAAATATGTATAAACTATATATATCGGTCATACGTGGAGAATGTTGTAATAGGCCAAAAAGTAGTCAAATCCGTCATATTAAAAGGGGGTTTTGGCACTTTCTATAAACTGTTATAATAATCTTTTATAAACGTTATAAAAAGATATTTTTCTTGTAGTGTGTGTGTTCACAGTAAGGAGCATCACATATAGGTGTCACAGTAAGGGGTTTTAATGATTGTAGAGGTAGAATATGTGTGTGTGTGTGAGTTATGTGGTAAAGGTAGTAGGGAGTGTGTGTGTAAACTCAAGTGTGAGTGTGTGAATAAATCTCAGATTTTAGTGAAAATATAGGTAGTAAAATGCAATTTCGTCAGGATAACCCAAATCCCAAATTCTCAGTTTTTAACAAACCCCAAAATCAATTTTCATATTCAAAATCTCAGTTTTCATTTTAAATATCAGAAAAATGACAAACCCTATCCCAAATTCTCAATTTCGAAACACAAATCATGTGAAACCTAAAATCGCATGTGCACAGGTGTCTAGCATGCTTGTGTCAACCCTAGGAACGTGTCCACGTGTCCAGAGACTGGACATGAAGTGTCCAAACCAATTACAAACACAGTACCAGAAAACTGTGCGCACACAGGCTCGTGCAGCCATGTCGAGTCCTCGTGGACATGACACAGCCAACGTGGAGCCACGTGTTCATGTCCACGCCTAGCCCAGGCATAGGGCTACACATAGGACACTTCAACTCGTGTCCACGACGTGTCTGGACGTGACACGAAGTGCGTGTCAGTGGCCGAATAACACTGTGTGCAGAACAGTGTAAACCCATTGCGGGTGTATTTTCATGTCCGATACGACACGAGGTCGTGTGAGACTCTAGGGATGACCTGGAAGTCACTGCCCCAAGGTGTCCACCAAGTAGCGCATGTCCACTTGGCCTGTGTCGAGAGAAATAGCAGTGTGGCAGCAGGACACGCGCGCGAGATCTCGTGCAGCGCGTGCGTGTCCAATTTGGACACGGATACGGATACGAACCCAAATTGTGCTCAGAGTTAGGGTTTCGTGATCAACATTCCAAGGGCGATCCAAACATGTAATTTATTACAGAAAACAAGAACAAAAATCCCAAAGAGGCATTTCATCAAACACATTAAATAGAGTACTGATACGTGTCCGATACGCATACCAAATAGACTCCAATTCCTACCAAACTTGGTCTACATCTAGGGTATACCTAAATGAATGCATCTATGGAAAGAAAATTGGAATTTGAATGAATTTGAGGAGTTTTACCTATTAAGAGTAAATCTAAATGCACAAAGCTAGAATGATGACTCCCTTCCAATTTGTTATGGTCCAAAGCTCCAAAAACCTTGCTAGCAAGCCTCCACTTGCCTTCTCTACTGTTGGGGATGATGATGCAAGAGTCTAGACTCAATTTGGGATCAATTTGGATAAAGGAGGAGAAATTGGGGAAGAACTAGTTTAGGGTTTGATGTAGGTATTAAAAAGAGGCAAGATGAACAAGTGTTGATACTTGTAGGGGGATCCTATGGTGGCCGGCCATAGATGTTAGGTTAGGGTTAGGGTAATGTAGAGGGTTGGTAATGGGTTTCACTCTATGTAAATCAAGTTCAATTAAAGGCCCAAGCAATTCTAGGATTTTCCTTCTACAAATATCTAACCAAAATATCCTACTAACATATCATCTAGATATTATTAGTCTTGGCACTTAGTAAGAATGTTCTAATCAAATATCTAATCCTCATGATCATATCTAGATTAGGTTAACTTCTAGGTTAAGGCTCAATTAAATAATTAGCACAAATTTTGTAACACCCACTTTTTGAAATAAGGGTATTTTAGTCATTTTAGTCATTTTGTGATTTTCTAGATATTATTGACTTGTGATTGATTTAGCCTTTGGTCTAACTTTAGAAAACCCACATTAGAGACTAACCATGACCTATGATGAGTATCTAGCTAATTAGATTTTATTTTTAGGCTTTGGTTTAATTTAGAAGCCATTTGGCTATTTTTAGGCTATTTAATTAATTGGCCTTTTTAGCCTTTTGTTAATTGAGCTTAAACTCAACTTAAATAGAGGAGTGGGACCCATGAACCAACCCTAGCCCTAATAGGACTCCTATGGCTGGCCAAAACAGGAAACCCCTATCTCCTATATAAGCATTGCATTGGAATAGACACCCCCTTTACAAAACCCTAGTTTCCAGCTCTCCAAAACCCTAACTTTTTCATTCGACCTCCGTTTCACCCCAAACGAATGCGTTGTGATCGTAGGAAGGAGGAGAATTTGCTGGAGCATTGTTAGCAAGGAGTTGGAGGCGTTTGCTCGGTGGAAACTGGTCGTCTCATCGATCGAGGAGTCAGTTTCTTGATTTTTCAACTCGTAATAGGTAAACCTCTAAACTCCATAGTTTCTTATGATTTTTCTTCATAGTAGCATGCATCTAGGTACCCTAGACCCACCCATGAAGTTTGGTTAAGTTTTGTGTCCGTTTGATAGGTGTTTCGGACACGTATCGGATTAGGTTTAAAGGTGCTCGATAAAATTCCTCTTAGATTTCGATTATGTTATTTTTGTAATCTAATTTCACAAATTTAGAGCCCTAGGTGTAGGTATTCCCAAACCCTAGGTTCTTGGTTGAATCGACACGATTTTGTGTCCAAAACAGGACACGCACGCGCAGCACGAGGACCGCGCGCGTGTCCTGCTACTGCTGTGTCCGTTCTCTTTGTACACGGCGATTAAACTCGAGATTTTTGGTCAGTAGGGAGGCACCACGACTGACAACAGGCTCACAAAATTTAATGGGATTTCGTGGAGCGTAGAGAGAGTAATCGACTCGGCATCGATCGCGGCCTGTCGTGCGCGCGTGAGAACGCGCGTCCGATACGCACTTCGTGCGACTTAGACACGAGGCAAGGGTCCTGTACAGGCACGTGTATGTGTAGCCCTATAGTTGGGCTACGTGTACGAGCAACCACGTGTCCTACCTTGCGCTGTGTCGAGACCTAGATCGCGTGACACGCGTGCACGAGCACTAGTTTCAGTTTTGGTTCACGAGTGTTTAGGACACTTCGTATCCTATTTTCTTGGATACGATTGCACCTACACCTCATGTTTAGACCCAGGACACATTACCAACCTTTGGGTTCGAGCATTAATAGGTTTTTCGATGTTTTGGGTTATGAATAGGTTGTATGTTGAGTATCGGGATCCAGGTTTGCATTCTCAGTTTTTGTTATTTTGTTCAGTTTATTCAATGTGAAATCATGCCTAGACATAACCCACAGATCCTTCTTGACCTATATTTGAGATTACTTATTACTGCATCATAAGGAAAAGGGTGAAATCGAATTTGTGTTTGAGTTTGGGTCTTCTTAGAGTATCGGATAGTAATTGATTCCAGTTGTTGCAGAGTTTGATTGTTCCTTTAGTTTCGATTATTAGAGTATAGGCTGTGAATGAATTGGGTAGGTATAGAGTATAGGTTAGTATCAGTGTTGTTTCTAACTCAGTTTCTTTCCTGTTCAGTCCTTTTGTTCAGATTTCATTAAATCCTTGATGTTAATCCTGCCTGGACATAACCTACAGGATCCTATTGACCCTATCTAAGTGATACTAGTAGTTTACATTTTTGGAATAGGATGTATATGATTTTGGGTTAGCATCTAGTATAAGGTTTCCTTAAGTCAGTCTTGATGTTTCAGCAATTTGATTGTTCCCATTTGTGTTCAATGTAATTGCTGTGATTCACCAACCCCAGGTCCTATAACATTTACCTAAGGGATTGCTTGTTTAGTTTGCATCATAGAGTATAGGTTATGCTCGAGTTTGGAGAAAGCTATGTTTGAGTTGGGTAGCCATAGGCACTTGGGTAGATATCTATATAGGGTATCAAGATGTATAGGATATGCCTATAGCTGATTTAGGATTTATTTTAGGGATGCCAAGTTAAGTAATGGTTAGTTGAGTGTTAGATTGGTTTGGTAATGTCAAGTTTAGCCTAGTGATCAGTTTAGGAGTTGTTGAAGGGTAGGATAGATTCTAATTTTTGAGTGTATTAAATAGTTAGTAGGATTTTGGTATTAGGATGCATTGGTAATTGATATGTAGGACTAGTATTGACCTAAAAGTGGACTTGTAGACTAGTTGACCAACCTTGACCTAGTTTGACTAGTTTGGTTGACCAAAGTTGAACCAAGGTTGACTTTGACTTAGATTGCCCCAAATCATGTAGAATTTGCATGGAAGACTTTCTTTATGATATTTTAGACTGTATTATGACATGTGGTTGTTTTAAATAGGATCGTATTACTCCAGTCCAGTCACTTTTCATCATCAGCAGTTCGGATTGCCAGGCGAGTACATTCTCTGATCTTTTCATGCTTCTATGGATATGTACTCTTGTTATAGACTAGTATACTTGATGCTGACACGACGTTCACACGGATCAGTACCCTCTGGATCTTTTCATGCGATGTTATCCCCTCGGATACATCGAGTATGTCATGTTTCATGTACTTTATCATGTTCATCATGTACTCCATGTATTCACTTTTATCCATGTGCACTCATATGTTATTCATGTACACTCATGACCATATGAGCTCCATGTATACAGTAGTTGTTATCCATGTGCAATAACATAACATGCTTTGATCCTTGTGTATTGGTTGGGGGCAGGAAGAGTGTAGTTGGTTATGTGATCATTATCCCCAGTAGTTATCCATGTGTATTCTATAGTTGTATCTATGTGCAACCCAAGCTGTTTACATAACCAATTCATGCTCTGTTTCACGTAGAAGGTTACATTCTTTATTTATCATATTTATATCTCAGTTATATCTTCTCTTCTGTTGATTTCTCTTTACAGCGATTCATGTATAGTTTTCTATAGCTTGCTTTATATGTCCATTCCTGATAAGAACTGTTGTGAGAGATATGTGCTCGTTCCGTCCTGACTGGGTATGTTGAAAATTTTACAGGTGATGATGAGGAGTATTGTTCTACTTATTATGGCGTTGGCTTAGATGACACTGGCGACGTGGACCCACAGGAGGATCCCACAGTCGCTGAGGACTTGTCCATAGTCTAGCTGAGACTTAGTACCTTATTTTGCATTTCTGTTTGAGACTTTTATGAGTTGTACTTGAGATATTTTTGGTGGTTTACACCTATACCTTTATTGTGACTTTCTTGAGATTATTCTTCTATTCCATCTTAGTATTGTGATTGAGTTACGTATTATTTTACTCTCTATTCATAGTTATTTAGATTGTGTTAGATGTGGTGACTCAGGACAGCGTTCTACCGCCGACACTGCGGCGTAGGCTGGGCGTTCGTTACTTCTCGTGCCCTCAAACTGGGTGCGGGTCGTGACACATTTTTAGTGGTGGCCCATGCAGGTCCTCGATCACAACTAGTGTGATTCGTAGTGGTAGTCGAACTAGAGTATCATTACAACCTGCAATAGGATATAGGATATAAGTTAAGGTACTCAATCACTTTAGGAAAACTCTTATCAATTCTTGCCGTTAATTGTCTCCTTTTTGAAAACAACTGTCCTCCTTTGATGATTATGCTTCTTTTTCAGTAATTGATTCCTTGTTTGATCTGTCTTCAAGATAGTTAAGGAGACACGATTTCATCCCCCCGGTCCATACAGGACCAGATTCGCATTAGTGCGATGTCGTGATAGTACGACAATTTAGTTGTACTACCACGAGCCTGCTATAGAGTATAGGAAGTAAGGTGTTAGATTGAGAGGATACTCAATCACTATTAGAATTTCCTGAGAGATTCCTGGGACGACCCTTGAGAATCTCATTTTGAGCTTCGATTTAAACTCCTTTTCCCTTACTTTAGTCCACCTTCCTCCCTCGATTCTTGCATCTTGTTTGAACTATTTTCACCAATACCCTTACTTTCTTATGTTTAATAATGGTTAGGAAGATGGCTACACTGCTATATACTCATTGGTCAAATACATGGCTAGAAGGATTACATTAAGGAATTGGAACACACGGATACTTTGACTAAGTTATGGGAGTTTTTTTTCTAAATAGATGATTTAATGATTAGTAGTTTGTAAGTTTGGAATATTACCAAGGAAATTTATCTTGAAGATTCTAAGTAGTAATCACCAGAGGATTATAAAATTATATCTTGATACTGGAGGAAATTAGTTAGAATCTAAATAAATTGATTTCAGGAATTGATGTGATTCATGAATTATTGGATTATGATTATACATCCTTGAAAGTATATAGATTGGTTTGAATGATCAAAAAAAAGGGGGGGGAGTAGCAGTATGAACTATTAAATGGAGTCGTACAAATTGCGATGTAAATGATTATTGAATTTTAAATTTAAGTGGAAGCAATGATATTAAAATTTTTGGTTTAGAAGATCGGAAAGATATGAAAACGATTGTTTTGGAAGAATTCTTTTATTTTGGAATCATGTCAATTGATCGAAGATTTAAAAATCTATTTGGATTTTGGTTTAAGAAGTAGTGATTATGTTTCAATACTGAGCTGTAAATGCTAGATTGCCGTGATAAGCTGAGTGTCTATCTTGAGAATTATTTGAGACAAATTGGGAGTTTTTAAATTTATGAAGTGATATAGAATTTTATGGATTCATGATTCACTAACTCTGGAGTTTAAAGTTGGATTGAAATGTTAAATTTGGAAAGGTTAGTAGTAACGAGATAAAAGTTATTATGAGATTTATGAAAAGGATTTAAATTTTAGTCGTGGTTAGATTGGAAGGCTTAGAGTGAATACAAAATTGAGGTAGTTATTTTTGGAAAAAAAATTTTTTTTAAAAGAAATGTAAAGGTAGGCCACCAAGGTAACCTTAATGAGATAGAAGTGTTCCACACAAGTTGTCATATCACTCATGACTATGATCGTAGTATATACTCTAGTGTTGTTAGTCGTCTGCCAAACTATGGGACTGTATCTCAAATCTTGACCTACTCAACCTTCCCTCAAATCTAGATCCTTTATTGTGACTTCTAACCATTTGTATTTGATCATTCCTTAACAGTATTCGCCTTTAGTACTGTCCCTAGATTATTTCACTGGATTCTTAATTAAATTTATTTCATGCCTCAACTTGATTTTCTCTATTCTTGTATTAGTTGTCACCTCTTGAACCCTTATCATGATACTAAATTACTTTCTGACTTAAATTCGAGATTCAACCATGACTCAATTGTTTTGACCCGACATGGGAAGGAGTTCTTCTTGTTCCTTAAATGCTTAATCTTGTACCTTATCTTGATTGCTTGACCAGCTTAGTTGATGATCTTGAACTATTTTCTTCATCGTTACCTCCCTTACTTATACTTGACTACCTTATGTTGCTAATTTAGCCTTAGTTTTGTAAGCTTATCCCTTTTCGAGCTTGATCATGACATATTTTATTGGGTCGACCCACTAACATATTGTCTAATCAGAACCGGTGCATGATGGTCTGATCAACCTAGTGCACTTGGTTCGCTTTCATATATTACTCTACGTGGATGAGACTCTAGAGCATCTGTCTCATCCACGATAGTTTGGCAATTCTCTTTGAACTATTTTCGTCGTCTATGAACCACGTATTGTACTCAATAGTATCGTCTTCGAACTCTTTTGCTTTTATCTTTCACATATTTCAGAAAGGCAAGGCACTGTACTTAATAGGTCAACCCAGAGTATCACGCTTAGCTTCCTTAACAAAAGGAGGATAGTGGCTTAATTCTATATCCTCACAGTATCCTTTAGGATTTCAATAGTGTTGAATTCTAAACCCTTGATCGCGACCAGTCGACTTGGTCATTCCCTTATCATCCAATGTTGGAACCTTATTCAATTGAATTAATTTAATTGTGACATGGATTTCAAATCTTCGATACTCGTGTCCAGACTTCAATGACCTCGTTCTCCATCTTGCCAAACCTCGATTCATCTTGTAATTGATCAACTTAGATCATATCAAGACTAAAATTTCTATAGATATATATATATATATATATATATATAGTGTGCTTGGATTTCAGTGTTATTGACAGTCGTGCTTTAAAACTTTCGATTTTTTATCATCTTTAGAATATTAATGCTTTATGGTTAATTTCAGTTGTTTTTATAATCACCAGTATTTGTATAGGATGATATACTGCCTTACAGCCCAATGATTTATTATTTATCCTTATCTTTTCCAGAATGGCACCCATGACCAGAGTTTGTCCCCAGTGCACAGCTGCAATTCCGGATGAGACCGAGATTGTACTACCCCCTTCTATTGCTCAGAGGTGTTAGCAGCCTCACCGGAGAATTTTTCTCCATCTCCTATCCTTCAGGAGAGGACTGCAGTTCAGCCGGAGACTGAGGGCCTTCATTTGCCTCCTAGAGCGGTACCCCATGCCATTCCTGTTGGAGCTCATATTCACAGATTTCTTCAAGATTTACGGGAGGTACAGAGACTTCAGGCTGAGCTTATGAGAGAGCAGAGTCTCAGTATCCAGCTGTTGTGGGATTACATGCATTCGAGGGAGGAGCCTAGTCCCAAGAGAGTGAGGAGAAGTTTATACCCAGAGCCTCAGGAGTACCCAGGCTTTCAGCCTAGACCAGCCTATCCAGTTCAGATTCCTGTCCAGCAGAGACCAGCTGAGCGAGTGCCTACCTGTGCCTTCTGTAAGAAGCTTGGGCACGTATGGAAGGACTGTAGGAAGAGACTAGGATTGTGCCTATTTTGTGGGTCAGCTGCACACAAGATACGAGACTGTCCTACTACACTTGCCCCTAGACGAGGCCCACCTTCTGGAGAGAGAGTTCCAAATACCCGACCTAGTAGAGGTGAGTTCTTGACCCATACCTTATCCTATCTTGATGATCACTGTACCCTACCATAATGTTTGTATGCTTGATACCTTATGACTACTTTTGATCTGGTATGACTTTAGTAGCTAGACGAGACTCCAGACTGATTACTGCCATAACCATGTATGATTTCTTTTCAACTGCATGATTTAGATGAGTTTTCTTAAGACCATGGTTGTTGGGGATTGACCTAGAAAGAGTAGGATCATCTTAATTTCGAGGACGAAATTATTTTTAAGGAGGGTAGACTTGTAACACCCACTTTTTGAAATAAGGGTATTTTAGTCATTTTAGTCATTTTGTGATTTTCTAGATATTATTGACTTGTGATTGATTTAGCCTTTGGTCTAACTTTAGAAAACCCACATTAGAGACTAACCATGACCTATGATGAGTATCTAGCTAATTAGATTTTATTTTTAGGCTTTGGTTTAATTTAGAAGCCATTTGGCTATTTTTAGGCTATTTAATTAATTGGCCTTTTTAGCCTTTTGTTAATTGAGCTTAAACTCAACTTAAATAGAGGAGTGGGACCCATGAACCAACCCTAGCCCTAATAGGACTCCTATGGCCGGCCAAAACAGGAAACCCCCATCTCCTATATAAGCATTGCATTGGAATAGACACCCCCTTTACAAAACCCTAGTTTCCAGCTCTCCAAAACCCTAACTTTTTCATCCGACCTCTGTTTCACCCCAAACGAAGTGCGTTGTGATCGTGGGAAGGAGGAGAATTTGCTGGAGCATTGTTAGCAAGGAGTTGGAGGCGTTTGCTCGGTGGAAACTGGTCGTCTCATCGATCGAGGAGTCAGTTTCTTGATTTTTCAACTCGCAATAGGTAAACCTCTAAACTCCATAGTTTCTTCTAATTTTTCATGCATCTAGGTACCCTAGAACTACCCATGAAGTTTGGTTAAGTTTTGTGTCCGTTTGATAGGTGTTTCGGACACGTATCAGATTAGGTTTAAAGGTGCTCGATGAAATTCCTCTTAGATTTCGATTATGTTATTTTTGTAATCTAATTTCACGAATTTATAGCCCTAGGTGTAGGTATTCCCAAACCCTAGGTTCTTGGTTGAATCGACACGATTTCGTGTCCAAAATAGGACACGTACGCGCAGCACGAGGACCGCACGCGTGTCCTGCTACTGCTGTGTCCGTTCTCTTTGGACACGGTGATTAAACTCAGGATTTTTGGTCAGTAGGGAGGCACCACGACTGACAACAGGCTCACAAAATTTCGTGGGATTTCGTGGAGCGTAGAGAGAGTAATCGACTCGGCATCGATCGCGGCCTGTCGCGTGCGCGTGAGAACGCACGTCCGATACGCACTTCGTGCGACTTGGACACGAGGCAAGGGTCCTGTGCAGGCACGTGTATGTGTAGCCCTATAATTGGGCTATGTGTACGAGTAACCACGTGTCCTACCTTGCGCTGTGTCGAGACCTAGATCGCGTGACACGCGTACACGAGCACTAGTTTCAGTTTTGGTTCACGAGTGTTTAGGACACTTCGTGTCCTATTTTCTTGGACACGATTGTTGGCCCAATGATTGTATCATATTTTTGAATATGGTTAATATGTTAAGTTTAGCATTTCATTATCACTAATCTTCATACTATCGCTATAACATTTCTACTTATACTTATACCTTTGGTGATATGTGCCTTTTGGTTTACATATTAGTGATATGAGCTTATCTATCTTAAATTTAATCGGGTTGCCAAAATCAAAACTATGTTTTTGATTATGGTCATTCAATTAAGTTTAATCATTATGATATCACTAACATTTATGCTATCACCTTAGCACTTATACTTAAACTCAGCATTGTCCTAATGTGCATTCAACTTATCATACTTGCTACTATGTATATTGCTTTGTTCGTCTAACATGTACATGCAGAAAAGCAATAAGCAAGATCAATGTGGACATATGTAATGAAGAAATCATGGTGGGCCAAAGACGACGGATCCCACAAGATTTCTCTGAACCACCCGACGACATCTCTGGAGCCACGCACCGGGGGTTCCGCTGCCCGGTCAGCGGACGGGGGTCGAGGGGGCAGCGCCCCTCGTCGGGGGTTCGGGGGCGAAGCCCCCGAAAGGTATTCAGTTTTCACAAACTGGATATCTTTGGACAGCTGCCGCCAAGGGAAAAAGCCAGCACCTATCAAAGGAAGAAGTCAAGCCATGCCATCATCATTTCAAGACTCTAAAGAAGCCTGCACCTGCCTATATTTATCTGGAGTCTGTAATGAGTCTTAGGAATTATTGTAAACACAAGAAATGGATGGCAAAATCGAAAGCTAGGGCAGAAACTAGCCCAGGATCATTTTTGGCTGAAAACCGGCATACCGACGGTATACCGGTGCATACCGGCGGTATACCGATTTTGTTCACAGAAAGTTTCTGTCCACAAAATCGGCATACCGACGGTATACCGGATCATACCGACGGTATACCGATTCAGTAACGTTGAAATTCCAACGGTCGGATTTTCAGCATTAAATGATCCCAACGGCTATATTTCGAGCCGTTACAATCCCAGACCGGTATACCGCCGATATGCCGGATCATACCGGCGGTATGCCGGTTCGTGACTGAAAAGTTGCCTTTGGCTTCTTTTCAAGCTTTGGTTATAAATAGCCTTGAACCCCTTCATTCAAGGTGGATGCTTTGAGCCTAAAAATTGCCAAACCACCAAAGCTTATCCACATACAACTCTACAAAGCCTTCATTTGCCATCCACAAATTGTGTTAGAGTTATTGAGTTGAAAAGTGAGATCTTCATCCTATTGTAAGGAGATCAAAACCTATTGTGAAAGGTTGAAGTTGGAGAGTCTTCGTATCCAAACTCTCGGTTGAAGTTGGGGAGTCTTCGTATCCAAACTCTCGGTTGAAGTCGGAGAGCCCTTCGGATTAAAGCTCTTGTGTAAGAAGTTGGCGAGTTCTTCGGATCCAAACTCGTGTGTAACTATTTGCTCAAATAGTGGGTTAAAGCCGGAGAGAGTTCCGGGACTGGACTGCCTCTTAGGAGGATACCAGGATATATCGGGTGTCGGTATTGTGTTTGCTTCTTCTCTTGCACTTATTTTTTAAATTGTCAATTAGCTTGTGCTAAGTGCTTGATTAGTTAGCTTGACCCTATTCACCCCCCCTCTAGGGTTGCCTACAATTGGTATCAGAGCAAGGACTCTATTGTTAGGCTTAACATCCTTAGAGTAGATCCTTGTTATTTTTTCTATGGCATCGTATACTTCCTACTCCTCCTCCGATAAAGAGGGTTTTACTTCTAGTAGCATAGACAATCATGTTTCTTCTAAATGCAAGAAATGCTCTAAGTGGAAAGCCATGGCTAAACAATCCTTAGAGATTCTTGACAACCTTCATTCTACAAATGAAGAACTTTCTGAAAAGGTTATTCATTTAGAAGAAGCAAATGAGTTTTTGAGAAATGAAAACAATGTTTTATTATCTAGACTTGATTCTCAAAACTCATCTTGTGTTTCTTTAAAGAGTTTGAATGAGGCCTTAATTTTGAAAATCAAATCTCTTTCCTCATCAATAGAAGATCTTAAGAGGCAAACACATGAGCTTAATCATTTGCATGATTCTTCTATTATCTCTTTAAAGAAACAAAATGATGATTTTATTTCTAGAATTGCTTTATTTGAAAAAGAGAATAATGCTTTAAATGTTAAATTCGATTCTCTTACTTGTATGCATGATGATTTGATATTAGAACATGATATTCTTAAGACCAAATCCATGAATGCTCACTCTAGAGACATTCATCATTCTAGTATGTCACATGTTCATAACCATGCTCATTCTGATACATGTGCACACACTAGTATTAGGTGCTTCTATTGCTCTCGCATTGGACACATGAGCTTAACTTGTCCTATTCGTAGGAGTTTTTCTACCAATGCTAGAGTAAATAGTATATGGGTCCCTAAAGCTAACAAATGTGGATCCAAGTTTATTTGGATACCAAAGTCTTCGCCTAATGTTGTAGGTGGAGCTTCTTATATCGGGACATAGCACCGAGGAGCGTGTTGGTGGTTGCAAAGCTCAAAGGACATCTTCCAAGCAATTGTACCAACACAAGCGTGGCCACTAGAGCCACTTTGGTAACGTGCTAAGCGATTCTCTTTAAATTATTTATATTAGTAGAATCTAGCATGTTTCTCTTGATGGTTTGCTACTAGCTCACATTGATATCCTTAGTTGCTTATTGTATAAATCAATGTGAGATATAATACTAGCATGCTTAGTTAATTCTCTTATTATTTCTTTTATCTAGCATGACTAGTTACTTAGCTTAAATGTTTAGTTCACACTTGTAGTTTATCACTCATTTTCTATTAAGTGTGACACTTTTAATTTATGCATGCTTGTTATTCTTAATCTTTATTTATAAAGCATGTATATCACTCTAGTCCATAGGAGCTTGGTTTTGATTTGAGTTAATATGTTTTTAACTCTCCGTCTTTGAAGTTTTTGAAATAATTATTTCTTGCCGGTTTGTATTTAATGTAGCATTTACTTTAAATCGGTATTTGTGAATATATATATGTTTAGCACAAGCTTTTTATCACTTGACAAGTATACACTTATACTTCCATTTTCATCTTGTGCTTACATAATATATTCATTATTGATTCTCATACTTTATCTTGATTATCTTCTTGAGAATCAATTATGTCTTTGCCTAATGAAGTTTATTTATACATGCTTTTAAATTTGTGATAGTTTTTCAAATATTCATTAAGGATACATGACTATATTCATTAAATTTATATTTACATGTAGATCATGTATTTCTTATGTTTATATTTTTTTTTGTATAAATATCTTTATGTGGGCATATGAGTTAAGCTAAAGTTTTATATTGACTTGAAGAGTATTTAAATATACTTTTTACCTTTAAACTTGTGCTTAACTCATACTCTAGCTATTGATTCTTTTGATCAAATTTGTGTATCTCTTTTTGAATCAATATACTTCTTCCTTAAAGCTTTCTTTAATGATGTCTTTTTAGCTTTTGGTTGACTTTATGGATACATGTTCTTAATGGATTTTTGATCTTTTCATGTATGCCTATTCGTGATATATATATAGTTTCATATATATAAATGTTTCCTAGCTTTTGATATTCATTTGTTTTATATCTTTAAGTTGGGATGGTGAGAGAAAATATTTGTTATGTATTGCACTTGACTATTTATGGAAGTTCTTTTAAGAATCACAAGGTTTTGTGCTTTGTCTTGTTTTCATATTAACCTCCATTTTTAGTGCATATTTTCAAATCTATATCATCTATATATTTACTATGGTGCACTATGAAAAGCTTTTGAAAACAATTCTTACTATCTTTAGCACATTTAGCTTTCTTGATCTTAATGATCTTTCTTTGCTCATTCCTTGGATTTATGTTTCTTTTGAATTATTGTTGTCCAATATTTTTGTAGCACATGAGAATACTTGTAATTGTTACATCATATTTCTCATGAATTTAGCTACTATGGTTTGAGCTTTTGTGTTGAGATTTTTCCACTTCTAGAGAATACACTTCTTCTAATGTGGCTATAGTATTTTGCATTCTCTAGATTGATCTATCATTTCATTATCTTGGGTTAATCTCAATACTTGGCAAAGAGATTTATTTTATTGTGTTTTCTTGAACATCTCTTTTGTCCTTTACTTGATAAGAGTCTAATTCATTTATTTATCATCTTATGCTCTTATCCTTGCTTAGTAAAGAGTCTAAAAATCATTTTGATCATTCAAAATGTATTATACTTATATGAGAACTCTTTGCTTAAGCAAGTATTTCTAGTGTTAGTGACTTAAGATTTAATGAGCACATTTATCTTGTTAATGGCTTCCCTCATTAATCTTATTTGGATTATATAGTTTGCTTATTTGTGATATATTATTAAGCTATATAATTTTGGTTCATTTTCACTCCTCTAGCCATTATTTTTCTTTTCAATCTATATATGATATGCTAGTTTACATATACAAGATCTGTGATTCTTCTAAATGTATTTTGTATCCTATTTTAGATACATATGTTTGTTCTCTAAAAACTAGTTTTACAATTTCTTGATTAGATCTTGTTTCTCTTGGAGGTTTGTGATTCCTTTCTTTAAGTCTCCTTCCTTATTAGTCATTGGCATGTATCTCTTAAATTTCTCTCACTTTTGAGTCATGTTTTCATCGTATTATCATTTACATCTCTTCTTTATTGAACTTGTAATTATTTAAATGAGATTGACTCTTTCCCATGTTAATTTGTGAGATTTTTTTTGGATTTGTGATTTTCTCTTGATGAGATTCATTAGATCATATTTATTCATTTGTTTTCTTTATGAATGATCCTAATGATTGAGTAGTCCTAAACTATCTAATTTTGTAAATGTCAAGTTAATTTATTGCTCTACTTTGACTACTCATGGTTTATCACATATGACCTTTGCTATTTGAAGTTTATTGGTCTTTCTTTTAAAAGTAGCAAAGTTTGGATGTTACCCGGTTGTTGGGTACACTTGTGATAAAACATACCTAGTCCATGCAAAGCAATAAATTGGTTGATTATTTCTTAATTAGATAATCATGGACATGATGTTTGAGTTTTATTTTTATTTTATTTTTGAGCTATATTATGTCTATCATCATGATTGTTCTTAATTGACTTTATTCTTTTTTTTATGATGACATTTTCTCAAAGGATAACATACATTGATCTATCATATTTAAATATGAGATTCTTCTATATAGACTAATGTATGCCATCTTTTGAATATATGTGCTTTATTGGGATATTCTCTTGATCTCTCATCTTCAGTGGCTATTAATTGGTTATCTCTTCTTGACTAAAGATGATATTTTTCGTCTTTTGACGATATTGTAGCCTTATATGCATCGAGCAAGGGGGAGAAATCCATAGTTGATTTACCCCTAGATCTTGTAGTTTTCTATTTTATGCTATAAGTGCTTTGGAACTAGATACGCATATTTTGAGGGGGAGCAAATTAATTGATTCAATTCATTTATACCCTTAAATATGTCGTATACCTAGTTCATCATGGACCCATACCTTCTTCTTTTTCATATCTTAGTGAATGAGGTCATGATACTTTTATTTGTGAAGGGTTTGTGAGAGTATATGCTATTGTCTTTATCATTTATCTCTCTTTTATATGGATTAAATAAGTCATCTTCTTAAATATTAACTTTCATATATTATCTTGATGACTATTGTGCTTTCGTTGGTTTGGCTTTTCTTTCATGCTTAATTTAGTTGGCTTTCCTTGTTGAGGACTTATCCAAAATTCATGATTCTTATCACCCTTGGTAGTACTTTGAGGGGGAGCATTCAAGTCGACTGAATTTCTCCTTCTCAAGTATTTTTATCCTTTACCTTCATGTTTATCTAAAGGGTATTCATATAGCATGATAAGGTAATTGAGTTCAAATGCATGAACTTGGATAAGCATATAGATCTTGCAAATAATGAGATTACTTTATATCAATTGTAATATTTTACATTGACCATTCTTTTATTTTGTTCCACTATTTATTTGTGGACAATTATGATTATTAATGGCTTCTTTGATCAATGTTTCAAGTTTACATCTTTTCAATTGGTATCAAGTTTATTTAATGTCATATCTCAATTGGTTTCTATTAGTTGCAATTATCTATTCCTCATGGCTCTTGTTTGAAATCCTTTATTTCATAGTTCTCTTCCAAAACTAGAGCAATATTTCATATCCTATTGTGTTTTGGATTTATTCCTTGGATTTCAAGTTGGTAAACTACTTATTTCTTGTTTTTCAAATTCCTTTGGTTTTACCAACCATATTGTGTTATGACAAGCAATTTTCTATTTCGTACTCTACATTTGGTATGTAGTTTTATACACTTGTCATTACACCATTCTCCCATTGTTTTTCTTTAGTATATCTTGATCATGATTGTCTATGTCTTCCTCATGCTCTGATTTATGTACTTAAGATTGATTTCTTATCTATTAGTACGGGGGAACGTATTTTTGATCATGTCAAAGGGGGAGAAGTATGTTTAAGTATGTATTTATAAGTAATCTAAGTAGTATGCTTTCAGTAATATTGCTTATGTCTTTTGTATATTAGTGATACATGCATCTATACTGTCCATACTAAACTTAACTGATTTGCCATAATCAAAAAGGGGGAGATTGTTGGCCCAATGATTGTATCATATTTTTGAATATGGTTAATATGTTAAGTTTAGCATTTCATTATCACTAATCTTCATACTATCGCTATAACATTTCTACTTATACTTATACCTTTGGTGATATGTGCCTTTTGGTTTACATATTAGTGATATGAGCTTATCTATCTTAAATTTAATCGGGTTGCCAAAATCAAAACTATGTTTTTGATTATGGTCATTCAATTAAGTTTAATCATTATGATATCACTAACATTTATGCTATCACCTTAGCACTTATACTTAAACTCAGCATTGTCCTAATGTGCATTCAACTTATCATACTTGCTACTATGTATATTGCTTTGTTCGTCTAACATGTACATGCAGAAAAGCAATAAGCAAGATCAATGTGGACATATGTAATGAAGAAATCATGGTGGGCCAAAGACGACGGATCCCACAAGATTTCTCTGAACCACCCGACGACATCTCTGGAGCCACGCACCGGGGGTTCCGCTGCCCGGTCAGCGGACGGGGGTCGAGGGGGCAGCGCCCCTCGTCGGGGGTTCGGGGGCGAAGCCCCCGAAAGGTATTCAGTTTTCACAAACTGGATATCTTTGGACAGCTGCCGCCAAGGGAAAAAGCCAGCACCTATCAAAGGAAGAAGTCAAGCCATGCCATCATCATTTCAAGACTCTAAAGAAGCCTGCACCTGCCTATATTTATCTGGAGTCTGTAATGAGTCTTAGGAATTATTGTAAACACAAGAAATGGATGGCAAAATCGAAAGCTAGGGCAGAAACTAGCCCAGGATCATTTTTGGCTGAAAACCGGCATACCGACGGTATACCGGTGCATACCGGCGGTATACCGATTTTGTTCACAGAAAGTTTCTGTCCACAAAATCGGCATACCGACGGTATACCGGATCATACCGACGGTATACCGATTCAGTAACGTTGAAATTCCAACGGTCGGATTTTCAGCATTAAATGATCCCAACGGCTATATTTCGAGCCGTTACAATCCCAGACCGGTATACCGCCGATATGCCGGATCATACCGGCGGTATGCCGGTTCGTGACTGAAAAGTTGCCTTTGGCTTCTTTTCAAGCTTTGGTTATAAATAGCCTTGAACCCCTTCATTCAAGGTGGATGCTTTGAGCCTAAAAATTGCCAAACCACCAAAGCTTATCCACATACAACTCTACAAAGCCTTCATTTGCCATCCACAAATTGTGTTAGAGTTATTGAGTTGAAAAGTGAGATCTTCATCCTATTGTAAGGAGATCAAAACCTATTATGAAAGGTTGAAGTTGGAGAGTCTTCGTATCCAAACTCTCGGTTGAAGTTGGGGAGTCTTCGTATCCAAACTCTCGGTTGAAGTCGGAGAGCCCTTCGGATTAAAGCTCTTGTGTAAGAAGTTGGCGAGTTCTTCGGATCCAAACTCGTGTGTAACTATTTGCTCAAATAGTGGGTTAAAGCCGGAGAGAGTTCCGGGACTGGACTGCCTCTTAGGAGGATACCAGGATATATCGGGTGTCGGTATTGTGTTTGCTTCTTCTCTTGCACTTATTTTTTAAATTGTCAATTAGCTTGTGCTAAGTGCTTGATTAGTTAGCTTGACCCTATTCACCCCCCCTCTAGGGTTGCCTACAACGATTGCACCTACACCTCATGTTTAGACCCAGGACACATTACCAACCTTTGGGTTCGAGCATTAATAGGTTTTTCGATGTTTTGGGTTATGAATAGGTTGTATGTTGAGTATCGGGATCCAGGTTTGCATTCTCAGTTTTTGTTATTTTGTTCAGTTTATTCAATGTGAAATCATGCCTAGACATAACCCACAGATCCTTCTTGACCTATATTTGAGATTACTTATTACTGCATCATAAGAAAAAGGGTGAAATCGAATTTGTGTTTGAGTTTGGGTCTTCTTAGAGTATCGGATAGTATTTGATTCCAGTTGTTGCAGAGTTTGATTGTTCCTTTAGTTTCGATTATTGATCCTGCCTAGACCAACCCACAGATCCCTTTTGACCTATACAAGAGACTACCTACTAGTTTACAATGGGTTAAGACCTTGATCGAATTTTGGGTTGACACTTAGTATCGAGTTTCCATTTAACAGTTCGGATTTTTGATGTTCAGAGATTGAATCTCTGTCCAGATTCAGATATCATGCCTATTGCTATGCAAACTGAAACCTACATATCCTATTAACCCTCTAGGAGAGTACCTGTTAGTTACTGGAAGAGAAGGCTGCGAATGAATTGGATAGGTATAAAGTATAGGTTAGTATCAGTGTTGTTTTCAACTCAGTTTCTTTCCTGTTCAGTCCTTTTGTTCAGATTTTATTAAATCCTTGATGTTAATCCTGCCTGGACATAACCTACAGGATCCTATTGACCCTATCTAAGTGATACTAGTAGTTTACATTTTTGGAATAGGATGTATATGATTTTGGGTTGGCATCTAGTATAAGGTTTCCTTAAGTCAGTCTTGATGTTTCAGCAATTTGATTGTTCCCATTTGTGTTCAATGTAATTGCTGTGATTCACCAACCCCAGGTCCTATAACATTTACCTAAGGGATTGCTTGTTTAGTTTGCATCATAGAGTATAGGTTATGCTCGAGTTTGGAGAAAGCTATGTTTGAGTTGGGTAGCCATAGGCACTTGGGTAGATATCTATATAGGGTATCAAGATGTATAGGATATGCCTATAGCTGATTTAGGATTTATTTTAGGGATGCCAAGTTAAGTAATGGTTAGTTGAGTGTTAGATTGGTTTGGTAATGTCAAGTTTAGCCTAGTGATCAGTTTAGGAGTTGTTGAAGGGTAGGATAGATTCTAATTTTTGAGTGTATTAAATAGTTGGTAGGATTTTGGTATTAGGATGCATTGGTAATTGATATGTAGGACTAGTATTGACCTAAAAGTGGACTTATAGACTAGTTGACCAACCTTGACCTAGTTTGACTAGTTTGGTTGACCAAAGTTGAACCAAGGTTGACTTTGACTTAGATTGCCCCAAATCATGTAGAATTTGCATGGAAGACTTTCTTTATGATAGTTTAGACTGTATTATAACATGTGGTTGTTTTAAATAGGATCGTATTACTCCAGTCCAGTCACTTTTCATCATCAGCAGTTCGGATTGCCAGGCGAGTACATTCTCTGATCTTTTCATGCTTCTATGGATATGTACTCTTGTTATAGACTAGTATACTTGATGCTGACACGACGTTCACACGGATCAGTACCCTCTGGATCTTTTCATGCGATGTTATCCCCTCGGATACATCGAGTATGTCATGTTTCATGTACTTTATCATGTTCATCATGTACTCCATGTATTCACTTTTATCCATGTGCACTCATATGTTATTCATGTACACTCATGACCATATGAGCTCCATGTATACAGTAGTTGTTATCCATGTGCAATAACATAACATGCTTTGATCCTTGTGTATTGGTTGGGGGCAGGAAGAGTGTAGTTGGTTATGTGATCATTATCCCCAGTAGTTATCCATGTGTATTCCATAGTTGTATCCATGTGCAACCCAAGCTGTTTACATAACCAATTCATGCTCTATTTCACGTAGAAGGTTACATTCTTTATTTATCATATTTATATCTCACTTATATCTTCTCTTCTGTTGATTTCTCTTTACAGCGATTCATGTATAGTTTTCTATAGCTTGCTTTATATGTCCATTCCTGATATGAACTGTTGTGAGGGATATGTGCTCGTTCCGTCCTGACTGGGCATGTTGAAAATTTTACAGGTGATGATGAGGAGTATTGTTCTACTTATTATGGCGTTGGCTTAGATGACACTGGCGACGTGGACCCACAGGAGGATCCCACAGTCGCTGAGGACTTGTCCATAGTCTAGCTGAGACTTAGTACCTTATTTTGCATTTCTGTTTGAGACTTTTATGAGTTGTACTTGAGATATTTTTGGTGGTTTACACCTATACCTTTATTGTGACTTTCTTGAGATTATTCTTGTATTCCATCTTAGTATTGTGATTGAGTTACGTATTATTTTACTCTCTATTCATAGTTATTTAGATTGTGTTAGATGTGGTGACTCAGGACAGCGTTCTACCGCCGACACTGCGGCGTAGGCTGGGCGTTCGTTACTTCTCGTGCCCTCAAACTGGGTGCGGGTCGTGACACATTTTTAGTGGTGGCCCATGCAGGTCCTCGATCACAACTAGTGTGATTCGTAGTGGTACTCGAACTAGAGTATCATTACAACCTGCAATAGGATATAGGATATAAGATAAGGTACTCAATCACTTTAGGAAAACTCTTATCAATTCTTGCCGTTAATTGTCTCCTTTTTGAAAACAACTGTCCTCCTTTGATGATTATGCTTCTTTTTCAGTAATTGATTCCTTGTTTGATCTGTCTTCAAGATAGTTAAGGAGACACGATTTCATCCCCCCGGTCCATACAGGACCAGATTCGCATTAGTGCGATGTCGTGATAGTACGACAATTTAGTTGTACTACCACGAGCCTGCTATAGAGTATAGGAAGTAAGGTGTTAGATTGAGAGGATACTCAATCACTATTAGAATTTCCTGAGAGATTCCTGGGACGACCCTTGAGAATCTCATTTTGAACTTCGATTTAAACTCCTTTTCCCTTACTTTAGTCCACCTTCCTCCCTCGATTCTTGCATCTTGTTTGAACTCTTTTCACCAATACCCTTACTTTCTTGTATTTAATAATGGTTAGGAAGATGGCTACACTGCTATATACTCATTGGTCAAATACATGGCTAGAAGGATTACATTAAGGAATTGGAACACACGGATACTTTGACTAAGTTATAAGAGTTTTTTTTTCTAAATGGATGATTTAATGATTAGTAGTTTGTAAGTTTGGGATATTACCAAGGAAATTTATCTTGAAGATTCTAAGTAGTAATCACCAGAGGATTATAAAATTATATCTTGATACTGGAGGAAATTAGTTAGAATCTAAATAAATTGATTTCAGGAATTGATGTGATTCATGAATTATTGGATTATGATTATACATCCTTGAAAGTATATAGATTGGTTTGAATGATCAAAAAGGGGGGGGGGGGGGGAGTGGCAGTATGAACTATTAAATGGAGTCGTACAAATTGCGATGCATATGATTATTGAATTTTAAATTTAAGTGGAAGCAATGATATTAAAATTTTTGGTTTAGAAGATCGGGAAGATATGAAAATGATTGTTTTGGAAGAATTCTTTTATTTTGGAATCATGTCAATTGATCGAAGATTTAAAAATCTATTTGGATTTTGGTTTAAGAAGTAGTGATTATGTTTCAATACTGAGCTGTAAATGCTAGATTGCCGTGATAAGCTGAGTGTCTATCTTGAGAATTATTTGAGACAAATTGGGAGTTTTAAAATTTATGAAGTGATATAGAATTTTAAGGATTCATGATTCATTAACTCTGGAGTTTAAAGTTGGATTGAAATGTTAAATTTGGAAAGGTTAGTAGTAACGAGATAAAAGTTATTATGAGATTTATGAAAAGGATTTAAATTTTAGTCGTAGTTAGATTGGAAGGCTTAGAGTGAATACAAAATTGAGGTAGTTATTTTTGGAAATTTTTTTTTTTAAAAGAAATGTAAAGGTAGGCCACCAAGGTAACCTTAATGAGATAGAAGTGTTCCACACAAGTTGTCATATCACTCATGACTATGATAGTAGTATATACTCTAGTGTTGTTAGTCGTCTGCCAAACTATGGGACTGTATCTCAAATCTTGACCTACTCAACCTTCCCTCAAATCTAGATCCTTTATTGTGACTTCTAACCATTTGTATTTGATCATTCCTTAACAGTATTCGCCTTTAGTACTGTGTCCCTAGATTATTTTACTGGATTCTTAATTAAATTTATTTCATGCCTCAACTTGATTTTCTCTATTCTTGTATTAGTTGTCACCTCTTGAACCCTTATCATGATACTAAATTACTTTCTGACTTAAATTCGAGATTCAACCATGACTCAATTGTTTTGACCCGACATGGGAAGGAGTTCTTCTTGTTCCTTAAATGCTTAATCTTGTACCTTATCTTGATTGCTCGACCAGCTTAGTTGATGATCTTGAACTATTTTCTTCATCGTTACCTCCCTTACTTATACTTGACTACCTTATGCTGCTAATTTAGCCTTAGTTTTGCAAGCTTATCCCTTTTGGAGCTTGATCATGACATATTTTATTGGGTTGACCCACTAACATATTGTCTAATCAGAACCGGTGCATGATGGTCTGATCAACCTAGTGCACTTGGTTCGCTTTTATATATTACTCTACGTGGATGAGACTCTAGAGCATCTGTCTCATCCACGACAGTTTGGCAATTCTCCTTGAACTATTTTCGTCGTCTATGAACCACGTATTGTACTCAATAGTATCGTCTTCGAACTCTTTTGCTTTTGTCTTTCACATATTTCAGAAAGGCAAGGCACTGTACTTAATAGGTCAACCCAGAGTATCACGCTTAGCTTCCTTATCAAAAGGAGGATAGTGGCTTAATTCTATATCCTCACAGTATCCTTTAGGATTTCAATAGTGTTGAATTCTAAACCCTTGATCGCGACCAGTCGACTTGGTCATTCCCTTATCATCCAATGTTGGAACCTTATTCAATTGAATTAATTCAATTGTGACATGGATTTCAAATCTTGGATACTCGTGTCCAGACTTCAATGACCTCGTTCTCCATCTTGCCAAACCTCGATTCATCCTGTAATTGATCAACTTAGATCATATCAAGACTAAAATTTCTATATATATATATATATATATATATATATATATATATATATATATATATATATATATATATATATATAGTGTGCTTGGATTTCAGTGTTATTGACAGTCGTGCTTTAAAACTTTCGATTTTTTATCATCTTTAGAATATTAATGCTTTATGGTTAATTTTAGTTGTTTTTATAATCACCAGTATTTGTATAGGATGATATACTGCCTTACAGCCCAATGATTTATTATTTATCCTTATCTTTTCCAGAATGGCACCCATGACCAGAGTTTGTCCGCAGTGCACAGCTGCAATTCCGGATGAGACCGAAATTGTACTAGCCCCTTCTATTGTTCAGAGGTGTTAGCAGCCTCACCGGAGAATTTTTCTCCATCTCCTATCCTTCAGGAGAGGACTGCAGTTCAGCCGAAGACTGAGGGCCTTCCTTTGCCTCCTGGAGCGGTACCCCATGCCATTCCTATTGGAGCTCATATTCACAGATTTCTTCAGGATTTATGGGAGGTACAGAGACTTCAGGCTGAGCTTATGAGAGAGCAGAGTCTCAGTATCCAGCTGTTGTGGGATTACATGCATTCGAGGGAGGAGCCTAGTCCCAAGAGAGCGAGGAGAAGTTTATACCCAGAGCCTCAGGAGTACCCAGGCTTTCAGCCTAGACCAGCCTATCCAGTTCAGATTCCTGTCCAGCAGAGACCAGCTGAGCGAGTGCCTACCTGTGCCTTCTGTAAGAAGCTTGGGCACGTATGGAAGGACTGTAGGAAGAGACTGGGATTGTGCCTATTTTGTGGGTCAGCTGCACACAAGATACGAGACTGTCCTACTACACTTGCCCCTAGACGAGGTCCACCTTCAGGAGAGAGAGTTCCAACTACTAGACCTAGTAGAGGTGAGTTCTTGACCCATACCTTATCCTATCTTGATGATCACTGTACCCTACCATAATGTTTGTATGCTTGATACCTTATGACTACTTTTGATCGGGTATGACTTTAGTAGCTAGACGAGACTCCAGACTGATTACTGCCATAACCATGTATGATTTCTTTTCAACTGTATGATTTAGATGAGTTTTCTTAAGACCATGGTTGTTGGGGATTGACCTAGAAAGAGTAGGATCATCTTAATTTCGAGGACGAAATTATTTTTAAGGAGGGTAGACTTGTAACACCCACTTTTTGAAATAAGGGTATTTTAGTCATTTTAGTCATTTTGTGATTTTCTAGATATTATTGACTTGTGATTGATTTAGCCTTTGGTCTAACTTTAGAAAACCCACATTAGAGACTAACCATGACCTATGATGAGTATCTAGCTAATTAGATTTTATTTTTAGGCTTTGGTTTAATTTAGAAGCCATTTGGCTATTTTTAGGCTATTTAATTAATTGGCCTTTTTAGCCTTTTGTTAATTGAGCTTAAACTCAACTTAAATAGAGGAGTGGGACCCATGAACCAACCCTAGCCCTAATCGAACTCCTATGGCCGGCCAAAACAGGAAACCTCCATCTCCTATATAAGCATTGCATTGGAATAGACACCCCCTTTACAAAACCCTAGTTTCCAGCTCTCCAAAACCCTAACTTTTTCATCCGACCTCCGTTTCACCCCAAACAAAGTGTGTTGTGATCGTAGGAAGGAGGAGAATTTTTTGGAGCATTGTTAGCAAGGAGTTGGAGGCGTTTGCTCGGTGAAAACTGGTCGTCTCATCGATCGAGGAGTCAGTTTCTTGATTTTTCAACTCGCACTAGGTAAACCTCTAAACTCCATAGTTTCTTCTAATTTTTCTTCATAGTAGCATGCATCTAGGTACCCTAGACCCACCCATAAAGTTTGGTTAAGTTTTGTGTCCGTTTGATAGGTGTTTCGGACACGTATCGGATTAGGTTTAAAGGTGCTCGATGAAATTCCTCTTAGATTTCGATTATGATATTTTTGTAATCTAATTTCACGAATATATAGCCCTAGGTGTAGGTATTCCCAAACCCAAGGTTCTTGGTTGAATCGACACGATTTTGTGTCCAAAACAGGACACGCACGCGCAGCACGAGGACCGCGCGCGTGTCCTGCTACTGCTGTGTCCGTTCTCTTTGGACACAGCGATTAAACTCGGGATTTTTGGTCAGTAAGGAGGCATCACGACTGACAATAGGCTCACAAAATTTTGTGGGATTTCGTGGAGCGTAGAGAGAGTAATCGACTCGGCATCGATCGCGGCCTGTCGCGCGTGCGTGAGAACGTGCGTCCGATACGCACTTCGTGCGACTTAGACACGAGGCAAGGGTCCTGTGCAGGCACGTGTATGTGTAGCCCTATAGTTGGGCTACGTGTACGAGCAACCACGTGTCCTACCTTGCGCTATGTCGAGACCTAGATCGCGTGACACGCGTGCACGAGCACTAGTTTCAGTTTTGGTTCACGAGTGTTTAGGACACTTCGTGTCCTATTTTCTTGGACACGATTGCACCTACACCTCATGTTTAGACCCAGGACACATTACCAACCTTTGGGTTCGAGCATTAATAGGTTTTTCGATGTTTTGGGTTATGAATAGGTTGTATGTTGAGTATCGGGATCCAGGTTTGCATTCTCAGTTTTTGTTATTTTGTTCAGTTTATTCAATGTGAAATCATGCCTAGACATAACCCACAGATCCTTCTTGACCTATATTTGAGATTACTTATTACTGCATCATAAGGAAAAGGGTAAAATCGAATTTGTGTTTGAGTTTGGGTCTTCTTAGAGTATCGGATAGTAATTGATTCCAGTTGTTGCAGAGTTTGATTGTTCCTTTAGTTTCGATTATTGATCCTGCCTAGACCAACCCACAGATCCCTTTTGACCTATACAAGAGACTACCTACTAGTTTACCATGGGTTAAGACCTTGATCGAATTTTGGGTTGACACTTAGTATCGAGTTTCCATTTAACAGTTCAGATTTTTGATGTTCAGAGATTGAATCTCTGTCCAGATTCAGATTTCATGCCTATTGCTATACAAACTGAAACCTACATATCCTATTAACCCTCTAGGAGAGTACCTGTTAGTTACTGGAAGAGAAGGCTGTGAATGAATTGGGTAGGTATAGAGTATAGGTTAGTATCAGTGTTGTTTCCAACTCAGTTTCTTTCCTGTTCAGTCCTTTTGTTCAGATTTCATTAAATCCTTGATGTTAATCCTGCCTAGACATAACCTACAGGATCCTATTGACCCTATCTAAGTGATACTAGTAGTTAACATTTTTGGAATAGGATGTATATGATTTTGGGTTGGCATCTAGTATAAGGTTTCCTTAAGTCAGTCTTGATGTTTCAGCAATTTGATTGTTCCCATTTGTGTTCAATGTAATTGCTGTGATTCACCAACCCCAGGTCCTATAACATTTACCTAAGGGATTGCTTGTTTAGTTTGCATCATAGAGTATAGGTTATGCTCGAGATTGGAGAAAGCTATGTTTGAGTTGGGTAGCCATAGGCACTTGGGTAGATATCTATATAGGGTATCAAGATGTATAGGATATGCCTATAGCTGATTTAGGATTTATTTTAGGGATGCCAAGTTAAGTAATGGTTAGTTGAGTGTTAGATTGGTTTGGTAATGTCAAGTTTAGCCTAGTGATCAGTTTAGGAGTTGTTGAAGGGTAGGATAGATTCTAATTTTTGAGTGTATTAAATAGTTGGTAGGATTTTGGTATTAGGATGCATTGGTAATTGATATGTAGGACTAGTATTGACCTAAAAGTGGACTTGTAGACTAGTTGACCAACCTTGACCTAGTTTGACTAGTTTGGTTGACCAAAGTTGAACCAAGGTTGACTTTGACTTAGATTGCCCCAAATTATGTAGAATTTGCATGGAAGACTTTCTTTATGATATTTTAGACTGTATTATGACATGTGGTTGTTTTAAATAGGATCGTATTACTCCAGTCCAGTCACTTTTCATCATCAGCAGTTCGAATTGCCAGGCGAGTACATTCTCTGATCTTTTCATGCTTCTATGGATATGTACTCTTGTTATAGACTAGTATACTTGATGCTGACACGACGTTCACACGGATCAGTACCCTCTGGATCTTTTCATGCGATGTTATCCCCTCGGATACATCGAGTATGTCATGTTTTATGTACTTTATCATGTTCATCATGTACTCCATGTATTCACTTTTATCTATGTGCACTCATATGTTATTCATGTACACTCATTACCATATGAGCTCCATGTATACAGTAGTTGTTATCCATGTGCAATAACATAACATGCTTTGATCCTTGTGTATTGGTTGGGGGCAGGGAGAGTGTAGTTGGTTATGTGATCATTATCCCCAGTAGTTATCCATGTGTATTCCATAGTTGTATCCATGTGCAACCCAAGCTGTTTACATAACCAATTCATGCTCTGTTTCACGTAGAAGGTTATATTCTTTATTTATCATATTTATATCTCAGTTATATCTTCTCTTCTGTTGATTTCTCTTTACAGCGATTTATGTATAGTTTTCTATAGCTTGCTTTATATGTCCATTCCTGATATGAACTGTTGTGAGAGATATGTGCTCGTTCCGTCCTGACTGGACATGTTAAAAATTTTACAGGTGATGATGAGGAGTATTGTTCTACTTATTATGGCGTTGGCTTAGATGACACTGGCGACGTGGACCCACAGGAGGATCCCACAGTCGCTGAGGACTTGCCCATAGTCTAGCTGAGACTTAGTACCTTATTTTGTATTTCTGTTTGAGACTTTTATGAGTTGTACTTGAGATATTTTTGGTGGTTTACACCTATACCTTTATTGTGACTTTCTTGAGATTATTCTTCTATTCCATCTTAGTATTGTGATTGAGTTACGTATTATTTTACTCTCTATTCATAGTTATTTAGATTGTGTTAGATGTGGTGACTCAGGACAGCGTTCTACCGCCGACACTGCGGCGTAGGCTGGGCGTTCGTTACTTCTCGTGCCCTCACACTGGGTGCGGGTCGTGACAAATTTAATTAATAAAAATTTAATTTCATAAAAAGTTAAAATGACCAAAATACCCTTAAGCTAAAAATGTGGTAGTGACAAGTCTACCCTCCTTAAAATAATTTCGTCCTCAAAATTGAAAGGCGAAATTAAACTGATGAGTATGATAGAAAATTATACCTCATGGTCCAAAAAGATAAGGGTATCACTCGCGCATCTCATCCTCCCTCTCCAAGGTAGACTCTCATGTAGAATGATGCCTCCATGCGATGCGAACCAAGGGTATCTTCTGGTTCCTCAGTACCTTCTCTCATCGATCCAGAATCTTCACAGGCTGTTTCGAATAGCTAAAAGTAGGTCCCACCTCGATCTCGGAATGATCAAGTACAAGGTTAGGGTCTGCCACGTACTGTCTCAACTGCGACACGTGAAATACGTTGTGGACTCCCACTAATGCAGGTGGCAAAGCTAGACTGTAAGCCACGTCACCGACTCTCCCGCTGATAACAAAAGGTCCGAAGAAGCGCGGGCTAAGCTTTCCACCTCTACCAAAATGTATAGTACCACGTATCGGAGATATCCTCAGAAAAATCAGATCTCCAACCTAATCACAAACAAGGTCTCAAATTAACTATAATAATCAAACATGATCAACAAAATCACAAAACAAGCAATCATACTTCTAATCCTACCTCTAAGCTGTACCTCGAACTCCAATGGCCTACGGCGGCTATCGGCCCAATATCGATGTCTGTCCTGCGCCACGCGAAGTCGATCCCTGATGAGCTTCACCTTCTCGGCTGCATCCACAACCATCTCAGGTCCTAATGAAGCTCGCTCTCCAACGTCATCCTTGGACAAGGGTGTACAATATCTACGCCCGTATAGTACCTCGAACGGTGACATCTCGATGCTGGCCTGAAAACTGTTGTTGTATGCAAACTCCACTAAGTGCCGATGGTCCTTCCAGAAACCTCCAAAATCTAAGACACAAGTCTGCAGCATGTCCTCGAGTGTCTGAATAGTCCCCTCTGACTGTCCGTCCATCTGAGGGTAGTATGCAGTACTAAACTTGAGCTGAGTGCCCAAGCTAATATGCAGACTCTGCCAGAAATGAGAAGTAAAGCCACTATTCTGATCCGAAACAATGCTCACCGAAACTCCATGAATCCTGACAATCTGCCGCATATACATCTCTGCTAGCTTCTCGGTAGACAAACCCACTTTAAATGGCAAAAAGTGAGTTGATTTGGTCAACCTGTCTACGATGACCCAAATCGCGTCTTTCCCTCCTGGCGTACGCAGCAATCCCGAAACAAAGTCCATCATAATATGTTCCCATTTCCACTTCGGAATGGGCAACGGCTGTAACAAACCTCCTGGCCTCTGTCTCTCTGCCTTTACCTGCTGGAAGACCAAACATCTAGCGACGAAGCGTGTTATCTCCCGCTTCATCCTACACCACCATACATGCTCCCTCAGATCCCTATATATCTTGTTGGCACCTGGATGCATAGAGTACTGAGATCGGTGGGCCTCCTGTATAACCTGCTCCCGAAGCTCTCCGCTGGATACACACAGGCTGGAACTGTGCCTTAATGTGCCATCCTTTGCAATGGTGAACTCCTCATCCACCAATCCTGCTCGAGCCTGCTCTCGGATGCACCGTAGAGCAACATCGTCGAACTGAGTTGACTTGATCCTCTCAATCAAGTCTGACTGAATCTGCAGACCCCACATCTGTAACTCCACTCCTGGCACGAGCACCTAGATCCCCAGGCTCTCCAGATTTGCTAGCAAGTGATGATCTACCGTCAAACACATGGCTGTCGGATATCTCCTCAAAGCATCGGTAACCACATTGGCCTTCCCTTGATAATACTGCAGTAAAATGTTAAAGTCCTTCATCAACTCCAACCATCTACATTGCCTCATGTTGAGCTCCTTCTGTGTAAACACATACTTTAAGCTCTTGTAGTCTGTAAAAATCTCTACTCGCTCTCCGTATAAATAGTATTTCCACAACTTCAAGGCAAAAATAACTGTCGTCAACTCCAAGTCATGGGTAGGATAGTTCTTCTCATACGAATGTAACTGCCTGGAAGCATAGGCAATTATCTTTCCATGCTGCTGCAAGACACAACCTAAACCCTTCCCCGAGGCGTCACTGTAGATAGTGAACCCGCCTGATCCTAATGGCAATGTCAGAATCGGAGCTGTCGTCAACCGCTTCTTCAACTCATCAAAAGCGACCTGACACTCCTCCGACCAGATAAACTCTGCGTTCTTCCAGGTCAGCCTAGTCAATGGCTCTACAACCCGTAAGAAATCCTGGACGAACTTCCTGTAGTAGCCTGTCAATCCCAGGAAGCTCCTGATCTTCGCAACTGAACTCGGTGTTGTCTATGTCTCAACTGCCATAATCTTTCTCAGGTCAACTGAGATCCCATCTTCAGTCACAACATGACCCAGGAAGTCAACTCGATCCAGGAAGAACTCATACTTTAAGAGCTTGCCATAAAGCTTCTCCTTCATGAGAGTCTCCAGAACCACTCTCAAATGCTCCTCATGCTCCTATGCGGTCTTCGAGTATACCAAGATATCATCGATGAACACCACCACGAACTTGTCCAAGTACTGGTAGAATACCTTGTTCATCAGGTTTATGAATACCGTCGGGGCGTTAGTCAATCCAAACGGCATCACCATAAACTCGAACTGGCCATACCGTATCCTGAATGTTGTCTTCGGGATATCTTCTCTCTTCACCTTCACTTGATGGTAGCCTGACCTCAGATCAATCTTCGAGAATACCCTAGCTCCGCTCAACTGATCAAAAAGATCATTGATCCGTGGCAGTAGGTACTTATTCTTGATCGTAAGGTTGTTGAGTGCCCTGTAGTCGATACACATCCGTACCGTCCTGTCCTTCTTCGGTACAAAAAGTACTGGTACACCCCATGGTGAAGAACTAGATCGGATGAAGCCTTTGTCCTGCAACTCATCCACCTGTTTCTTCAACTCCACCAACTCGATGTTGTTTACCCTATAGATGTGCTGAGATATCAGCTCTGTGCCGGGCACTAAGTCTATAGAGAACTCAACGTCTCTGTCCGGTGGTAGTCCTGGCAAGTCCTCCGGAAAGACATCTATGAACTCTGCTATCAATGGATGTGGCACTATCTGCTCCTCAACTGAAACTCCGCAGAAAACTCCGTTGCTCTGCTCAGCCTCCCGTCTGGCGAACTCAAACTCTAGCTCTCCTGGCGGACGGAAAAGAACTCTACCGCTACGACAATCTATACTGGCATGGTGCCTGCTCAACCAATCCATCCCGAATACTATATCGTAGTTCGGTAGTAGCATTACGAGTAGACTTACATCCAGTTCTCGGCCTCCCAAAACTATTCTTCGATCCTTACAAATATCATTGACGAGGATGATGCCACCCATGGTCGTGATCTTGCAAGTCCTACGCAATGATTCAGAAGCAAGATGGTATCTAATAGCAAAAAATACTGACACAACGCTATGGGAAGCCCCAGAATCAAACAATACGAAAGCGGGAAAGGAGTCAAGAAGAATAGAACCTGCAATCAGCTCTCCAATAGCCTCTGTATCCTCCGCTGCCATGGCGAATGCTCGCCCCTGCTGGCCTTCCCTGGCTTGCTGCTGGTGCTGAACGAACCTCTGCTGCTGTGTCTGTAGGGCTGGTCCCTTCTGCTGGCCTACTGGAGCCTTGGCTCCTCCCTAAACTGTGCACCCAAAAGCCTGGTAATACTCCCTCAGCTGGTGCTCTGATGAACCACATAGTAGGCACCTGCCTAAACTTTTTCTATAATAATTTCACCCGTGCCCCGACTTCTTACAGATAGGACAACTGGTGGTCTGCTGCTGCCTGGGGGCCTGCTACTGCTGCACCTGCTGAAAAGGTGCCTGGCCCTGGCCCTGTCCCTGAGGCTGCTGCTGGAACTGCCTCTGCTGATACTGCTTCTGGAAGTGGGGCCTCTTGGCCGGACCTCCGCTACTACTGGCTCCGTGAAAGTCCCGACCTCTCTTCAGTTTTAGCACTAGGTCGTCCACTGATGCCATGGCTCCTGCTAGGATCTTCGCAAAAGTAGCATCCCGGTCACTCTTGGTCAAGGACCGGACCTCCCTGATCAAACCTCTACGGAACTTCCTCGCCTTCGTCATCTCGCTCAGATCCTCAATAAATCTTCTCAGCCGACAGAACTCTCCATCATACTCCTCGGCTATCTGGTTCCCTTGAACCAGACGCTTGAACTGTTGCTCCATGCCTCCCAGTGCTACGTGTAGCTGCCCTTCCCGGAAAATATTTTTGAAATATTTTTTTTGATTTAAATAGTGATTTTAGATTTTTATAAATAATTATTTTGTTAGTTATTACGGTAGATGACTTTAGCCATAGTTGAGTTTTGAAGTACTAGACGACTAGGAATCGTTGCACGGATAGTGCATCGACGTGCCTTGACTAGTGTATTAGCCATGCTAAAGGAGACCCAGCCAAAAGTGTGTCATAACTAGGAAAACCAGACCAAGTTGCGACTTAACCCCACCGAAGATTTTATTATATTATTGAGTTTTCGGGAACCCGGTTGTACCGAGCCTGTCCAGATTGGACCCAAGTCAAATTCAAGCCCATGTAGTCATGTAGTGGGACCAAATACGGCCTTGTAGACATGTTTGGTAAATGCAAATATTTTGTATATATTTTAGGAATTGGCAATTATTTTCTAAATATTTATTATTTATAAATTATAGGTATTATTATTATTAAATAGCGTTTTAGAATATTTATACGATTTTCTGGCGCCCAGCAATGGGAGTATATGATATGCCCATCCAGGCGCTACTATTGAATTATTTTAATTACTAGTGGAATTATTATTATTAATATTATTATTTTGGTTATTGAAAATAAGCTATTTATTATTATTAGTTATTATTAATTTATTTTTTATCAAAAGAATAATATATGTGTGTATGTGTATTTATATAAAATATATATATATATATATATATATATATATATATATATATATATATATATATATATATATATATATATATATATATATATATATATGTATATGGGTGTAGGCGTATTTATATATAAATACATAAATGTATAAATGTGTTTGTATAGATATAAATAAATATATTATACATGAGTGTATGTGTACGTATATACAAATATAGATATATATAGTATATGTGTATATGTGTAATTGTATATAAATATATATTATAAATATACGTATATGTGTGTATATATAAACATATATAGTATATGTATACGTATATGTGAATATATATATATATATATATATATATATATATATATATATATATATATATATATATATATATATATATATATATATATATATATATATATATATAAAGGAAAAAAAGAAAAGAAAAACAACTTATCAGCCAAGCAAGGCCGGCCCAGCCCAAGCCAGGCCGAGCCCAACCTGACCCACAGCCCACAGTGGGACAAACATCCCCCAGCCCAACCCCTATCAAACCCATGCAGCAGCAGTAGCAATTAAGCCCAACCCCGTTCCAACTGTTTCCAGAACCCGAACAAACTCTATATCACCCGCGTAGGTGTAAGCCTATATAGATCATACACGAAAAACCAAAACCCTAACCGTGACCTCGCGCCCCTCCCCCACACGCCCGTGCGTCGCCCGCGGCCGCCGTACAGGCCGCCGGAGCCATGGCCATCCGGCCACGCAGCCGCGACAGAGCAACGGCCGCTCAGTAACTGCAGCAGTAGCAGTTCCAAAAGGTCGGGTTCGCGGTGTGATATCGCAACTCTCGCTCCATTGTTTCGTTATCCGATTGAACAGGTATGTTCACAACATGTAGGACTCCAATCGCCTTCATTTACTTTAAAATTAGACGCCCAAGGTTGTCCGAAAAATCGACTCAAAGTCGAAAAAAATCCTGTTTTCAGGACAGATTGTGTGACTGCCCCAACACCTATTTGAAAGGCCGATCTTGGTCGAATCGTTGAGAAACCTAGGAAACCAATTAATAGCAGTCCTAGACAACCTATAGAGCACTGAAACCCAGTTTACGGAAATCGAAATCATCGACTACGCGTCGAGAAATCGGATCCCGAAGTTTTCGAAAAACCTGTTTTGAATAATAGAAAAATCTCCGATACGACGTGCGTTCCGCCAATCCGAGCGACGTTGTCACGAACCGAAAGCATCGAAAGGTGCGTAACGGATTCGTGGACGTGTGGGCTTTGACGGAATTCAAATTGGTCGCGTGTGCGCGACGAATTTGATGCGTATCCGTCAAAATTCACCGTATCGGCCTCTGTGCAAGTTTCCTAATTACTTTGTGCACGCTCGTCAGATCGAGACGAAACTTGCGCCAACAGGACCGTATTATTTTTTTGGTCCTGTATGCCAAGTTTGGTCTAATTCTGAGACAGTTGAATCGGACCACCGTTTTGCAGGCCCCACGGTCCGATTTAACGGGCAATTTTGTACACGGCCCACCGGAATCCAAAATTGGACATACCGTTGGGTTCATATCATCGAAACAAATTCGCAGACATGTAGTTTGATGACTTTAGATACCATTGACTCTGGCATGCTTTTCGGTGCAAAGTGGGTCCAACGGCGGACACCATTTTGGCCCGAAATTATCGTTTTGCCCCTGTGTCTAGAATTGGACTTAAGGACAGACAATCCTAGCTAATTTGACTATTCTGAGAACGTTGACAATATCTGTTTCAGCTTTTGGAGACATTTGTGGATTTGGACTTTATGGCGTACCAGTTGACGGTATTTTATTGGTTCTTCGCGCTACCACCAGGCAAGTATACCTTGCCAACTCGTACAATACAATTTCTATACATGTTTATTATCTCGCTGCTATTCTTTTTCTTACATTCATGATTGCTTTATTATATGCCTAGTACACTCATCCTGTTATAGATTTACTTTACATGTTTCTAGTTGTCCGCACATTCTTGTTCCTTTCTGTTATGACATTTCTATCTGTTACACTGTGTTAGTTTCATATGTATTCCTTGATAGAGTCATCTAGTCCTACACCACGATTCCCTTGACTTGATTATAACTTGACATGACTTGAGTAGGACTTGACTTTGACATTCTATAGATTGAGAGTACTTACCTTGACTACGGTCTATAGGATTTTTATATTAGGATTGGCTACCGTCTTGGTTGTGAGTACTTGCCTTGACTGCGATTGAGACACTATAGATTGTGAGTACTTGCCTTGACTGCAGTCTATAGCTTTGACCTATTAGCCATTTCTAGTATGGCATGCCAGTGTCTTAGGATCCTTGTGTTTAGATCTTGTGTCTTGGTTCATTTTGCCTCGTTGGATATCCTTGATTGTCCCTTACTTCTTGTATATTTGTACTGTTATATGTTGGCTTGTATATTATGTATCTTGCTAGTCCTCTGAGGACCTGATGATCTCTTCAGGTTTAGCGATTGTATGGAGTTAGTTAGCAGAGCGGGATGGTAGAGGATTGCGATGCATGATACATGTATTTTCTTGTGATATTTTTTATTATCCTCTCGTGCTTTATATTCAGTACCATGTTATATTCTGCTTATTTTATAGACTCATATTATTCTTGGAGTCTAATCAGACAATATGCTAATGGGCTGCAGACCGTGACCCATACTTGTTCATTCTTATTTTACATTATTTATGTGGATTGAGATATAGTTTAGATTAGACATAATACCATGATCTTGACAGCTTATACGTACTCGAGTCGGGCTGGAGTCCGCTCGATACGTAGCTGGCTTGCTCACGAGCTCGCGTCCGAAAAGCGGGTGTGGGTCGTGACAAGTTTTTATGGTGGCCCATGCAGGTCAGAGCATATCGTACCGGTTACATAACTGTACTGGTACGAGCCTGCGCATCTGACTAAACCCTTAGAAATCTCAATCCACTCTGCCTTGAAAATTCTCGAAATTCTCTACGTTCTTAAAAACTCCATATTTGCTCTCGACTATACTTCTTTGCTTTCCGTACCATTGATTCTCGTCCATCTTTATTTCGAGGGGACGAACGATCGTGCTGTTTAGGATCTATCAGAAATCCTTAAATTATAGTATATATTGCTTGACTATCGAATATTTGGTTGTTTATAGATATGAGGGATTATAGATGCCATATGCCCTAGATATCTGTTTGAAGGATTATTAGCCTGTAGTTAGAAGATTATAAGATTTTAGTGACCGTATTTTGAGGAGTAGTATGACCAAAGGTGGGTAGAAGTCCTCAAGTATTCGGAGTTATAAAATGACTAGAGAAGGTCATAAAATATTTTTGGAGAAATTAAATTTGAGCAGGTTAATATTAAGGTAGACTTTCTTTTTGAATTTTATGGAATAGTTATGAATTAGAATTTTGAGGACGAAATTATTTTTAAGGTTGGTAGATTTGTAGCTGCCCTTCCCGAAAAATATTTTGAAATATTTTTTTGATTTAAATAGTGTTTTTAGATTTTATAAATAAATATTTTGTTAATTATTACGGTAGATGAATTTAGCCATAGTTGAGTTTTGAAGTACTAGACGACCAGGAATCGTTGCACGGATAGTGCAGCGACGTGCCTTAACTAGTGTATTAGCCATGCCAAAGGAGACTCAGCCAAAAGTATATCATAACTAGGAAAACCAGGCCAAGTTGCGACTTAACCCTACCGAAGATTTTATTATATTATTGAGTTTTCGGAAATCCAGTTGTACCGAGCCTGTCCAGATTGGACCCAAGTCAAATCCAAGCCCATGTAGTCGTAGTGGGACCAAATACGGCCTTGTAGACATGTTTGGTAAATGCAAATATTTTGTATATATTTTAGAAATTGGCAATTATTTTCTAAATATTTATTATATGTAAATTATAGATATTATTATTATTATTAAATAGCGTTTTAGAATATTTATACGATTTTCTGGGGCCCAGCAATGGGAGTATATTATATGCCCATCCAGGCGCTACTATTGAATTATTTTAATTACTAGTGGAATTATTATTAATAATAATATTATTATTGTGGTTATTGAAAATATGCTATTTATTATTATTAGTTATTATTAATTTATTCTTTATCAAAAGAATAATATATGTGTGTATGTGTATTTATATAAAAAAATATATATATGTATATGGGTGTAGGCGTATTTATATATAAATACATAAATGTATAAATGTGTTTGTATAGATATAAATAAATATATTATACTTGAGTGTATGTGTACGTATATACAAATATAGATATATATAGTATATGTGTATATGTGTAATTGTATGTAAATATATATTATAAATATACGTATATGTGTGTATATATAAACATATATAGTATATATATACGTATATATGAATATATATATATATATAATATATATATATATATATATTAATATATATATATATATATATATATATATATATATATATATATAAAGGAAAAAAAGAAAAAATATATATATATATAAAGAAAAAAGAAAAAAAAAAGAAAAACAACTTATCAGCCAAGCCAGGCCGAGCCCAACCTGACCCACAGCCCACAGTGGGACAAACATCCCCCAGCCCGACCCCCTATCAAACCCATGCAGCAGTAGTAGCAATTAAACCCAACCCGGTCCAACTGTTTCCAGAACCCGAACAAACTCTATATCACTCGCGTAGGTGTAAGCCTATATAGATCATACACGAAAAACCAAAATCCTAACCGTGACCTCGTGCCCCTCCCCCACGCGCGCGCGCACCGGCCGCGGCCGCCGCACAGGCCGTCGGAGCCACGGCCAGCCGGCCACGCAACCGCGACAGAGCAACGGCCGCTCAGTAACTGCAGCAGTAGCAGTTCCAAAAGGTCGGGTTCGCGGTGTGATTTCGCAACTCTCGCTCCATTGTTTCGTGAGCCGATTGAACAGGTATGTTCTAAACATGTAGGACTCCAATCGCCTTCATTTACTTTAAAATTAGACGCCCAAGGTTGTCCGAAAAATCGACTCGAAGTCGGAGAAAATCCTATTTTCAGGACATATTGTGTGACTGCCCCAACACCTATTTGGAAGGCCGATCTTGGTCGAACCGTTGAGAAACCTAGGAAACCAATTAACAACAGTCCTAGACAACCTATAGAGCACTGAAACCCAGTTTACAAAAATTGAAATCATCGACCATGCATCGAGAAATCGGATCCCGAAGTTTTAGAAAAACCTGTTCTGAATAATAGAAAAATCTAGAAAAACCTCTGATACGATGTGCGTCCCGCTAATCTGGGCAACGTGGTCACAAACCGAAAGCATCGAAAGGTGCGTAACAGCTTCGGGGATGTGTGGGCTTTGACGGAATTCAAATTGATCGCGTGTGCGCGACGAATTTGATGCGTATCGGTCGAAATTCACCGTATCGGCCTCTGTACAAGTTTTCTAATTACTTTGTGCACGCTCGTCAGATTGAGACGAAACTTGTGCCAATAGGACCGTATTATTTTTTTGGTCATGTATACCAAGTTTGGTCCAATTCTGAGACAGTTGAATCGGACCGCCGTTTTGCGGGCCCCACGGTCCGATTTAACGGGCGATTTTATGCACGGCCCACTGGAATCCAAAATTGGACATACCATTGGGTTCATATCATCGAAACGAATCCGTAGAAATGTAGTTTGATGACTTTAGAGACCATTGACTCTGGCATGCTTTTCGGTGCAAAGCGGGTCTAACGGCGGACACCATTTTGGCCCGAAATTATCGTTTTGCTCCTGTGTCCAGAATTGGACTTAAGGACAAGCAATCCTAGCTAATTTGACTATTTTGAGAACGTTGGCAATATCTGTTTTGGCTTTTGGAGATATTTGTAGATTTTGGACTTTATGGCGTACTAGTTGACGGTATTTTATTGGTTCTTCGCGCTACCACCAGGCAAGTATACCTTGCCAACTCGTACAATACAATTTCTATGCATGTTCATTATCTCGCTGCTGTTCTTTTTCTTACATTCGTGATTGCTTTATTCCATGCCTAGTACACTCATCCTGTTATAGATTTACTTTACATGTTTCTAGTTGTCTGCACATTCTTGTTCCTTTCTGTTATGACATTTCTATCTGTTACACTGTGTTAGTTTCATATGTATTCCTTGATAGAGTTTTCTAGTCCTACACCACGATTCCCTCGACTTGATTATAACTTGACTTGACTTGACATGACTTGAGTAGGACTTGACTTTGACATTCTATAGATTGGGAGTACTTACCTTGACTACAGTCTATAGGATTTTTATACTAGGATTGGCTACCGTCTTGGTTGTGAGTACTTGCCTTGACTGCGATTGAGACACTATAGATTGTGAGTACTTGCCTTGACTGCAGTCTATAGCTTTGACCTATTAGCCATTTCTAATATGGCATGACAGTATCTTAGGATCCTTGTGTTTAGATCTTGTGTCTTGGTTTATTTTGTCTCGTTGGATATCCTTGATTGTCCCTTACTTCTTGTGTATTTGTACTGTTACATGTTGGCTTGTATATTATGTATCTTGCTAGTCCTCTGAGGACCTGATGATCTCTTCAGGTTTAGCGATTGTATGGAGTTAGTTAGCAGAGCGGGATGGTAGAGAATTACGATGCATGATATAGGTATTTGCTTGTGATATTTTTTATTATCCTCTCGTGCTTTATATTCAGTACCATGTTATCTTCTGCTTATTTTATAGACTCATATTATTCTTGGAGTCTAATATGACAATATGCTAATGGGCTGCAGACCATGACACATACTTGTTCATTCTTGTTTTACATTATTTATGTGGATTGAGATATAGTTTAGATTAGACATAATACCATGATCTTGACAGCTTATACGTACTAGAGTCGGGCTGGAGTCCGCTCGATACGTAGCTGGCTTGCTCACGAGCTCGCGTCCGAAAAGTGGGTGCGGGTCGTGACACTACGTCCGGAAAGAACTTCTCCTTGAAGAGCTTCTTGAAGGCTGCCCAAGTCTGTCCCTCTGTACCCACTCTTGGGTCCGTCTGATACCAAGTATGGGCCAGGTCCTGCATCTGGCTGCTTGTCGCCTCGATCTAAAGTCGGGCTGGTATCTCCGCTAGCCGAAATATCTCCTCGATATGTTCGATCCAATCATCTGGCTGTTTGTCGCCTCGATCTGAAGTCGGGCTGGTCAGGCGCTGCTGCTGCTGCTGTGACTCCAAGATCTTCTCTATGAAGGAAAAAAGGCATGCAGCGTCAACCAATCCCATAGGTGGTTGCTGCTGCTGCTGAAACACCTCAGGAATAACTGGGGTTTGTCTCCGAACTGGTTGTAGCACCCAGTTTCCCAAATGAGGATAATTTTGAAATTTTGTGTTTATAATTATTTTAATAATGATATTTAATTCATGATATGATTTTTGGTAATTTTAAATTATTTTAAAATTATTTAAATCAATGACTTGTGGTTTTGACGTTTTGCTAGTAAAACCCTAGAGACTGTTTGACCTAGAGCCTAACCATGTGATTATGATATTTTAATATCATTTTTGGCCTAAGGATATTTTTGCATTTGACCTCTTTGAATTATTTTGATATTATTTTATTATTTATGATATTGTTTTGGGGTTATTTGAGTCGGGTTCGAATTTCAACTCAATCCGACTTGAAACGGGGACCCGGGGGTAGTTTGACTCTAGTGGGACCCACACACTAGTTAGGCATGGCCCACATGATATTAATTTTAGTCCACATGATAGAAATATTTTAGTTAGAGGTTAGACTAATTATTATGGATAAGGTTAGTATGATTAGAGACTTTAGAATGACTAATTTAGCCCCAACCAATTAGCCCTTTCCTAATACTCATAGAATAGGTTAGTGGGGGTATTTTGGACCTTACCATAATAGGACAAATAGCCCCATATGGCCAGCCACTTTGGGAGAGGATAGGCTCAAGTTCATTTCATTATTCTCATCCACACTCTCTCTCTTGTTCTTCCCCAAATTCCTAGAGAGCAATCCCTAGCAATTTCTCCACCAAATCCTTCCATTTTACCACCAAATCTTCTTCTTTCCTTCTCCATTCTAGCCAAGAAGGAAGCTACCCAAGTTTGGGAGGATTCGGAGCTCGTTCGTGTCCTTTTGGAATTTCTACGTGTCGGTGTCGCTCCGGGAAGGCTTTTCTTCGATTCGATCTACCGGGAGGTATAAATCCCTTCTCCTTTTCATTTCTTCATGCATATAGGTCTATTTTGAACCCATAGGAATGACTCCCATGGTTGTATCTCCATTTGTGTCCATTTCGTGTCCATTTGGAGGTCATAGGAGTGTCCTTTGTGTTGTGGTTGTGTCCATGTGGGAAAATCCCAAATTTGGACACACTATGTGTTGTTGTTATGTATGAATGAATTATTACATGTTTAATCTCATATTTTTGTATTGGAGATGTGTTCTATAGTGTCTCATATATATATATATATATTAGTGTAGAGAGTGAGTTCTTGATATATTATGTTATATACTTGTGTTCTTTTGTCTCAAACTACCTAAATCCGTTATGATTTTTATCCACGTTTTTAATTTCAGCCCTAACTTAGAAATGTCATAACTTCTAGCTCAAAGCTCAATTTAATCTCCCGTTTTTTTAAAAGAAGCGTATTGAAGTTAGCTTTCCAAAAACATGTATTAATAGGCCTAATTCTTTCTGTAACTTTCTGGATAATTATTTGAGTGTCAGCTATACGAAAGACAAACGCATTCTCGGTGTTTTCACGATTCCGGGAGTTTCCGGAAACGAAAATGCGATCCGTTTGAAGTTTCGGAAAGCTAACACATAGATATATAACATACTTTAATCCTAAATTTTAATTAATGCTGAGATAGTATAGTATTGATTATTAGTAGGAGTTACTATTCGGCATATGCATTTTGTGCACCCTTGTGTGTAATATAATGTTCTATTTGATTTTATCCCATGTTAATGTATATACATTATGTAATTAAATAGAGAATACAAGCATGAGTAAATGGTTAAATAAATGATTTATGAGGTGTAAGTATCCTATCTAATGTAAGCATGTATAAGTATGGCTTGTAATAAATATGTAGGTTCCATAGTATGTAATGTATGGTGCATATAGTGGTACAAGAGAATAAATGAATGATGAATGAATGCAAGCATGAATGTAATGTAATAATAGATATAATGTATACAATATATAAGTTAATGATATGTAATGTTCTATGTTAACACAAATCCTATATTACCTCATGTACCCCCCTTACACTATGTTGATACTATCACACTTGACACATTGTTCACTTACACTTTGACACTCTTTGATATGTATACACTATGTATGCCCATTTAACCCTCACTTGCCCCTTTGCCATGTTAACATACACACACATAGCCTCTTAAATAAGTATTTATGAATATAGTTAACTTAGCTATGTATGTATATTATATATATGTTAGCATATTGTGTTGTAATATATAAGTTTATATAACCATTTGAAATGTCATGATTATAGACCTAATGTTGAATACCAATATATGCATGTGTATATATGTGTAGACATATATAGCTTAAAGTAATAGATTACCTAGTGTATATCCAATGTGAATTCTTGCCTATTTGAGTATTGAATAATTGCATGCTATATAGAGTTGGGTGTATGTTGGCTTGTATAGCCTTGTATTGATGTGTGCTTGCTAGGATAGTCTTGGTTAGGCCTAATAAGACTTGCTGGGTACTTAGGACATGACCTACTTTGACCTAGTTTGACTAGTGCAGTTGACCAGAGTTGACCAAGGGTTGACTTTGGCCTAGTTTGACCTAGATTCATGTAGAATGCATTGTAGTGCTTTATATTACCCTTCTGGACATGTTGTGACTTGTGCTGTTCTAATTAGGAGCCAGACACCTCTCCTTGGATAGTATCTTTATCTTGGACATTCAGATATCAGGCGAGTACATTCTCTGATTATTTTATAACTTGCTTAGAATTATATTCCTGCTCTAGTTTACCTTATTTGATGCTGTCACGATATTATCACGAATTGGTACTATATGGATCCCTACATTAAGATGTTATTCCCCTCGGGAGCATCGGATACATTATGTCATGTATTTCGTGTACATCATGTATTCCTCGCTCTCATGTTATTCATGTTTCTCATGTGCTTCATGCTCGTTCATGCATGCTCGTGTACTCTCATGTGCTCTCATGAATCGGACATGTTTCCCATGTATCTCATGTATAACCTATATTGCATGTGCACTCATTTATGAGCTATGTGCACCCATTTATGGTCCCCCATGTGAACTTCATGTGCACTCATGTATGAGCTCTCATGTATACTTTATGTGCACCCTTTATGGGCTTCATGTGAAAACCATGTACGTAACATAACTTGTTTGGATCCTTGTGTATTGATTGGGTATGGGGGAGTATAAATAGTCATGTGAACAATTCTAAAGTAGTATAGCCATGTGCGCCTCTTTAGTATAGTCATGTGCAAATCCAGCCGTTCACATGTCGACTTTGTACTCTAAATCACTAGTCACTGGTAGCTCTCTACTTATAGTAGATATTTCTATTACAGTTCTCTCTCTGTTTACATTATGTACTTTCTTTCAGTTTCATGTATCGTACTCTCTTGCATGTTTATATTTTCTAACCTGTTATGATCTGCGTGAGATGTATTGTGCTCGCTCCCGTCCTGACTGGACCTGTTGATAAATTTTACAGATAGCTTGGAGGTTGCCTGCTAGCCTAGAAGAGACACAGTAGAGGTTGTATAGATAGCTAGGGTTTTACTCATAGTTTATTTTCAGTTGTCTTGAGTTGTATTTATGGATTACTGTATTTGAGCTTTGAGATGTATTTCTGGATTTGTGTATCTTAGACACTTAGACTTCTATCTGCTGTATCTCTTTTAGATTTCATGTTTTATCTATCTTTATCATGCTCTACCTTAGATGTGATTGAGACTGTATCTGCTATTCACCTCCATTCGGAGAGTATATACTGTACAGGTACCTTTATATTGTTAGATGTTTGACCTAGGACAGCGTTCTACCGCCGACACTGCGGCGTAGGCTGGACGTACCCACGTCTCGTGCCCTTACTCTAGGGTACGGGTCGTGACACATTTTTAGTGGTGGCCCATGCAGGTCGAGTTTATGTAGTGGTATTCGAACTAGAGTACCACTACAGCCTGCAGTAGGAATAGGATATATTTTTGAAGATACTCAATCACAATTAGGATCCCTTGAGAGATTCCTGGGACGATCCTTGAGAATCTTGTTTAACTCCGATTTGAAAACTCTTTTTCCTTGATTTAATTTATCTTTACTTTCTATTGTTGAATTTGATTTTGATGTATTATTATTGAATTTGAGTTTGTATTTATTGATTTTGATGAAGATTGTGGAATTTTGAATCTTGATGTTAGCTGTAGCATCCGAGTTTGTAGTTATATGATTTGAAGGATTTTGTTTATTTTTGAATCTTGATGTTCGTTGATAAATTTAATTTTTTTTGGTATTCATTGTTGATTTAATTTAATTTTTGGCAAGATAAAATTATATAGGCTAGGTCATCTAAGTTATGGAAATATTGTCTTCTATAGTCACATTAGCCAGCATGGTGAGGACATATAGTCTGACTTTGGATATATTTCTCGGGTGTGGGAATTTAAGATTTTTGCAGCCTAGCTAGCGGCATCGTAAAAATGTTAAATACCATGATTCTAGAGGTATGTGCATAAGTCAAGGACTCTGTGATTATCGTAGCCTTGCTTACTAGTATGACGAGGATTTAGAGTACCATGATTTTGGATAGACGCATATGATTATCAGATTGTACCTTAAATGTTTTCGAACATGTTTTCTCTACTTTTGTTTCAGTCATTCAAAAAAAAGGAGAAAGAATTATTATTTGTTTGTTTTGTTTAGTTTCTTATTATTTAACTTAGGAGTAGGTTTAGATGTTTTTATATATAAACCTTTGTGTAACTTCTTGCTATAGTTCTTCATAATACAAGTAATCAATTATTTTGTTAGACTTTATCTTGGATTTGATATTTTAGCTCTGGGTTTCAAAATGGGTTCTTCTTTTAAACAGATAAGCAGAACAGATTTTATCGTTATTTCTTTCTTGCTATTATTCTTGTATTAAATAATGATAATAATAAAATTGTCTTGATTACATCAATCACCTAATTTGCAATGTTGGTAGGAATCTAAATGTTGGTCTTAAACGTAGAGTTAAATTTTTATATTGGGACATGAGAATATATATGAATATATATATAGCAGACACTTGCCTGATACGTATGCATGCTACACTTTGAATTCCAACCTATCTAAATACATATTAATATGTTGTTGATGTTTAAATTGTCAAAACCCTAATATTTTTGGTTCTCTGCTTTTTCCAGTTTAAATTCGTAATTCAAATATAAATTTCATGTTAGTAGTTTTGTTTATATCACTGCACATGTATGTTATATACAGGGTTTCAACTCTTAAGGGAATTGGTTGAGTTTTGTGTTTGAATTTGACAAATCTAAGACTGTGTGCATATTAACCCTTAATACTGGATTCCAAATGTTTAGTTCAATTTGCTGTTTTTTTTTAAATGTAATATTTTGAGCTATATACATTGTGGTATGTAGGGATATAAATTTAGGTTTCATATTCTTACATGTTAGGTTGTGATAAACATTGGGTTGGTTTGATGTTGAATTTCTCCAAAATCCTAAAACTGAATACATATTAACATTTTCACATTGATTTCCAATGTTTATTTCAATTTCAGATTTAATATGTAATATTGAACTGTATGCATAGCTAAATGTATGCATAGCTAAATTTCAGATTAAATATGTAATATTGAACTGTATGCATAGCTAAATGTATGGATAGTATGTTAGGGTTTCTTCTCTATCATGTTAGGATATATTGGAAGCATTGAGTTGGTTGTGATGTTTCAAACCCATAAAATCTGAAACTGCATTATGTTAATATTACACTGCTTTAAATGTTATCTTATTTTCAGATTTTGTATGTAAATGCTGAACTAAAACTGGGTTTAACCTTTCAATACTAAAGCTATAACCCTGTACAAGGACACACACACCCTAACTTAGTATACACTGTCATGTAAACCTAACCCTTCCTCTCTATGTTATGTTCATATATCTATATAGATATATATAGAGTTTATGCATACATGTTATAATGTATATATATACATAACTAAATCTCTACCTCTTTACATAGATATATATATGGTTAGCCATGCATGCTATGAGTAAATAGGTTGTGCATTATAGATTGTTAACCAATATGCCATGAGTAGTGTAACTGGATAGCTATTATTTTGAAATTCAAATCCTCACATACACTTTCATGTATATTTCACATACACACAAACCACATAACATTTACATAATGCTAGCTTTTCCCTCTCTAACGCTATATATATAAATATATTGTGATTGGATTTTTATGCAATTGGCTTTCATTCTTTAACTTTTGATTTTGATTTTCTTGAATAGTACCCCTTATTAGATAAATGGTAGTTAACTTTATTTTATTTTGATAAGTACCAATTTTCATATAGGATGGTAGACTGCCTTACAGTCTTGATGATTGTTATTTCTGTATCTTTTCTAGTTTAGCACCCTAGATTGCTTGTGTGTTTTGATACCCTATGACCGTTTTGGTTTAGCATGACTAGTATACCTAGATGAGACTTTCACTACCACCGTATGCCATGACCCTATATGTCATCCTTTTAAATCGTATGATTGTTTAAGTTCTGAGACTTTGATTGTGGGGGGTTTGACCTAGAAGGAGTATGAACATTTTAATTTCGAGGACGAAATTTTTCTAAGATGGGTAGAGTTGTAGCACCCAGTTTTCCAAATGAGGATAATTTTGAAATTTTGTGTTTATAATTATTTTAATAATGATATTTAATTCATGATATAATTTTTGGTAATTTTAAATTATTTTAAAATTATTTAAATCAATGACTTGTGGTTTTGACGTTTTGCTAGTGAAATCCTAGAGACTGTTTGACCTAGAGCCTAACCATGTGATTATGATATTTTAATGTCATTTTTGGCCTAAGGATATTTTTGCATTTGACCTCTTTGAATTATTTTGATATTATTTTATTATTTATGATATTTTTTTGGGGTTATTTGAGTCGGGTTCGAATTTCAACTCAATCCGACTTAAAACGGAGACCCGGGGGTAGTTTGACTCTAGTGGGACCCACACACTAGTTAGGCATGGCCCACATGATATTAATTTTAGTCCACATGATAGAAATATTTTAGTTAGAGGTTAGACTAATTATTATGGATAAGGTTAGTATGATTAGAGACTTTAGAATGACTAATTTAGTCCCAACCAATTAGTCCTTTCCTAATACTCATAGAATAGGTTAGTGGGGGTATTTTGGACCTTACCATAATAGGACAAATAGCCCCATATGGCCAGCCACTTTGGGAGAGGATAGGCTCAAGTTCATTTCATTATTCTCATCCACACTCTCTCTCTTGTTCTTCCCCAAATTCCTAGAGAGCAATCCCTAGCAATTTTTCCACCAAATCCTTCCATTTCACCACCAAATCTTCTTCTTTCCTTCTCCATTCTAGCCAAGGAGGAAGCTACCCAAGTTTGGGAGAATTCGGAGCTCGTTCGTGTCCTTTTGGAATCTCTACGTGTCGGTGTCGCTCCGGGAAGGCTTTTCTTCGATTCGATCTACCGGGAGGTATAAATTCCTTCTCCTTTTCATTTCTTCATGCATATAGGTCTATTTTGAACCCATAGGAATGACCCCCATGGTTGTATCTCCATTTGTGTCCATTTCGTGTCCATTTGGAGGTCATAGGAGTGTCCTTTGTGTTGTGGTTGTGTCCATGTGAGAAAATCCCAAATTTGGACACACTATGTGTTGTTGTTATGTATGAATGAATTATTACATGTTTAATCTCATATTTTTGTATTGGAGATGTGTTCTATAGTGTCTCATATATATATATATATATATTAGTGTAGAGAGTGAGTTCTTGATATATTATGTTATATACTTGTGTTCTTTTGTCTCAAACTACCTAAATCCGTCATGATTTTTATCCACGTTTTTAATTTCAGCCCTAACTTAGAAATGTCATAACTTCTAGCTCAAAGCTCAGTTTAATCTCCCGTTTTTTTTGAAAGAAGCGTATTGAAGTTAGCTTTCCAAAAACATGTAATAATAGGCCTAATTCTTTCTGTAACTTTCTGGAGAATTATTTGAGTGTCAGCTGTACGAAAGATAAATGCGTTCTCAGTGTTTTCGCGATTCCGGGAGTTTCCGGAAACGAAAACGCGATCCGTTTGAAGTTCCGGAAAGTAACACATAGATCTATAACATACTTTAATCCTAAATTTTAATTAATGCTGAGATAGTACAGTATTGATTATTAGTAGGAGTTACTATTCGGCATATGCATTTTGTGCACCCTTGTGTGTAATATAATGTTCTATTTGATTTTAACCCATGTTAATGTATATACATTATGTAATTAAATAGAGAATGCAAGCATGAGTAAATGGTTAAATAAATGATTTATGAGGTATAAGTATCCTATCTAATGTAAGCATGTATAAGTATGGCTTGTAATAAATATGTAGGCTCCATAGTATGTAATGTATGGTGCATATAGTGGTACAAGAGAATAAATGAATGATGAATGAATGCAAGCATGAATGTAATGTAATAATAGATGTAATGTATATAATATACAAGTTAATGAGATATAATGTTCTATGTTAACATAAATCCTATATTACCTCATGTACCCCCTTACACTATGTTGACACTATCACACTTGACACATTGTTCACTTATACTTTGACACTCTTTGATATGTATACACTATGTATGCCCATTTAACGCTCACTTGCCCCTTTGCCATGTTCACATACACACACATAGCCTCTTAAATAAGTATTTATGAATATAGTTAACTTAGCTATGTATGTATATTATATATATGTTAGCATATTGTGTTGTAATATATAAGTTTATATAACCATTTGAAATGCCATGATTATAGACCTAATGTTGAATACCAATATATGCATGTGTATATATGTGTAGACATATATAGCTTAAAGTAATAGATTACCTAGTGTATATCCAATGTGAATTCTTGCCTATTTGAGTATTGAATAATTGCATGCTATATAGAGTTGGATGTATGTTGGCTTGTATAGCCTTGTATTGATGTGTGCTTGCTAGGATAGTCTTGGTTAGGCCTAGTAAGACTTTCTGGGTACTTAGGACATGACCTAGTTTGACCTAGTTTGACTAGTGCAGTTGACCAGAGTTGACCAAGGGTTGACTTTGGCCTAGTTTGACCTAGATTCATGTAGAATGCATTGTAGTGCTTTATATTACCCTTCTGGACATGTTGTGACTTGTGCTGTTGTAATTAGGAGCCAGACACCTCTCCTCGGATAGTATCTTTACCTTGGACATTCAGATATCAGGCGAGTACATTCTCTGATCATTTCATAACTTGCTTAGAATTATATTCCTGCTCTAGTTTACCTTATTTGATGCTGTCACGATATTATCACGGATTGGTACTATATGGATCCCTACATTGAGATGTTATCCCCCTCGGGAGCATCGGATACATTATGTCATGTATTTCGTGTACATCATGTATTCCTCGCTCTCATGTTATTCATGTTTCTCATGTGCTTCATGCTCGTTCATGCATGCTCGTGTACTCTCATGTGCTCTCATGAATCGAACATGTTTCCCATGTATCTCATGTATAACCTAGATTGCATGTGCACTCATTTATGAGCCTTCATGTGAATTTCATGTGCACCCATTTATGGTCCCCCATGTGAACTTCATGTGCACTCATGTATGAGCTCTCATGTATACTTCATGTGCACCCTTTATGGGCTTCATGTGAAAACCATGTACGTAACATAACTTGTTTGGATCCTTGTGTATTGATTGGTTTATGGGGGAGTATAAATAGTCATGTGAACAATTCCAAAGTAGTATAGCCATGTGCGCCTCTTTAGTATAGTCATGTACAAATCCAGCCGTTCACATGTCGACTTTGTACTCTAAATCACTAGTCACTGGTAGCTCTCTACTTATAGTAGATATTTCTATTACAGTTCTCTCTCTGTTTACATCATGTACTTTCTTTCAGTTTCATGTATCGTACTCTCTTGTATGTTTATATTTTCTAACCTGTTATGATCTGTGTGAGATGTATTGTGCTCGCTCCCGTCCTGACTGGACCTGTTGATAAATTTACAGATAGCTTGGAGGTTGCCTGCTAGCCTAGAAGAGACACAGTAGAGGTTGTATAGATAGCTAGGGTTTTACTCATAGTTTATTTTCAGTTGTCTTGAGTTGTATTTATGGATTACTGTATTTGAGCTTTGAGATGTATTTCTGGATTTGTGTATCTTAGACACATAGACTTCTATCTGCTGTATCTCTTTTAGATTTCATATTTTATCTATCTTTATCATGCTCTACCTTAGATGTGATTGAGACTGTATCTGCTATGTCACCTCCATTCGGAGAGTATATACTGTACAGGTACCTTTATATTGTTAGATGTTTGACCTAGGACAGCGTTCTACCGCCGACACTGCGGCGTAGGCTGGACGTACCCACGTCTCGTGCCCTTACTCTAGGGTGCGGGTCGTGACACTGGTGGAGGTGCTCCTCCGAAAGCTGCAGAGGCTCCAACATGAGTAGGTACTAGGGGACCTGCTGTCTCAGGTCCCGGCTGAACTGGGCGAGAAGTGGCAGACCTCTCTGACGTAGCTCCCGTAAT
>JANAVB010036019.1:1262961-1270722 GCA_029216955.1 Iris pallida
AGCACATATTTAATTAATAAAAATTTAATTTCATAAAAAGTCAAAAATGACCAAAATATCCTCAAGCTAAAAATATGGTAGTGACATATTTATATTCAGCATTACTTATCTATTGTTAGTATTATATCAATGTGCGTCCAAGTCACACTTGGGTGCAAGCGACTGTATCGATCGTTTTACTTACTTTCGTTCTATTTTCTTGCATTGACTTAGCCTAGTGACCACCCATTGATGATGAGGTATTGGTATATCTCATACGGCCTTGACAAATACTTTATCACGTATTGTGAGTCACATGTAGGACATGTACTCGCGTAGTCGGCTGGTCACCGATACGTATGAGGCGTACGACGGATAGGAGTAACTGCAAGTAGAATTGCATGCTAGTAGACTTGGCGGTTACTAGAGGTTCATATTAGTCATGGAGATGACGATACAAGGCATTGGGTGGGGAGAACAATACATAATGTATGGGCTTCTATTACACTTTTTCTTGTAACCCGGAAGCTCCGCTGGAGTTACGGGTATGCTTACACCCTCAGGTTGGCTACTGACATTCTTAAACGTTATGCTCTTGGTCCCTGGTGCCCAAGAGGGGACTATTCCGGATCCTATTATTAGCCAGGGCTCATGCGTCGAAGGATTGTATCTCAACTGCATGTTCATAGTAGAATGGTTAGGAACCCTATTGCATGCATCATTTTTTCTATTATATATCACAGTTTATACGGTATGGCATTTTCTTGTATCTTGTTATGTCCCTCTGAGGACCTGGTTATCTCTCCAGGGTTAGACGCTTTTTCGCAGGAGTACGGAGCGACACTGGATCCTTTCTACCTTGATGACGAGGCATCTCCTACTGATATCTAGTTTATTTATTATTGAGACATTTAATGGACATCTTTATATCGCTTTTCTTTCTACTTTGTGGAGATTGGACTCCGATCATTTGAAACAATTTTTCATAGCTGTTTGGAGTGGGTATGTCCACCCGGCTATCTGTTTAATACACTATTTATTTTGGACTCTTATATCTTCTGTGTTGAGCTGTGATGAGACTAGATTATTATATTCTGGCCTGTGATTATTTTATATATACATCTTATGTACGTATACGAGGATTTCATATATTGGAGTATTCTTCGTATATGTGCAGCTAGCATGTCTACATACTCGGTCCTAAGTATTTTAGGACTGGAGCGTTACAGCCACTCTTAAAGATAGGACATAGGTTGATCATATTGATAAGTGTAAATATCTTATCAATTGGTTTACAACTCAGATAAGGACGAAGTTTGCACTTTTGATAAAGGTCGTATCAAGTCGGTTTGTTTAAACCGATTGCCTCTTAAAGATCAAACAGAATCCTACGCTGAGATAAAATCCAAGATCTACTCGGCTTCATCTAAATAGAGGATTTCCAGCAATAGACACACGCCATGTGTCTCCTCCTTCGGTTATTTTGATAACCACCCGAGATCTCAATAGAAGAGAATCTCGACGTCCGCCACGTGTCAGCTCAGCAGAAGCCCGTACAGTGCAAATGACAACAGATTCCTTCATATCTCAAATCCGAGTTCACTTTGCATATGTGCCCCCCTTTCTCCTATAAATAGAAGGAGTTTTCCCTTCAACAGGACACACAAAAAGAGAAAAGAAGCAGAAGGCAAAAGGCAGAGCTTCGAAGTCTTTAACTCTGGCATCCTCTTGATCGGTAACCCTAGAGTTCCATTAAAGGTACCAGAAAGCCAAAGTAAGTCCAACTCGTCGTCAGATCATCAACGGAGTAAAGAAGCCGCTGCATTGCTCGATCTCCACCGTCACGCTTTTCCAGAATTCTTGTACATAGATTTCCTCGCATTGGAATCAATTGTACCTTTTTTCATGTTCAATAAACAAAAAGTTCGTATAACCTTTTGTGATGTCGAACAAAATGGCGACTCTGCTGGGGACTACCTTCTCCTCTAATGAGAAGATGGTGACGCAATCTGATGACAACTTACTGGGATCTTCCCAGAAGATGATGGTCATACGCTTCGACTAACAAGCTTTTGAAGATCTCCTTTCTGAAAAGAAGTCAAGTCCTTCAAAGCGGTTCGTAAAACCGAAGGAAAACTCAACGTGTCTGGATGTACAAGGCAACTGTAACAAGCAGTACGACAGAGGGACTGCGATCCATAACCCTCTAAACGCTGAATCCCCGGAGAAGATTTCGGCTACTGCAGCCATGCCACCTCACTCGTTTCCTACTTTAGAAAAATATGATGAGGAAGACAGAGTCCCTATGGCGGTCCTGACAAGGGCACAACACCGAAGGAAGTACGTGATGGTTCAACCCCTTACAAGGAAGTGTTGCCAGCGAGAAGATCTGTCTTCGACATAATTGCCTTCCCACCAAGCGGGCCCTCATTGGATTTTGAATACTATGCACCCGTTGGAGGGTAGTAGAAAGTAATCCAAGGCAGTACGTGCCTTTTGCAACAAACGTACTACGCCAATGACCGACCAAAGGCCTGCGTTGACAATCACACACGCAGCCGATAGAAAGTTATAAAAACTGGTCCCCGTGCTTCGAAGCCTCGACCAGTTAAACCCCTATGTCGCTTGATCACTCATGTACGTGATTCAATCTAGGGATACAACCCATGGAGAAGGACTCATGCAAGTAGCATTCCTGTAAGCATGATAGGAGTCTGCCTCGCCAGACCCTCTCTGATCGTATCCACGTGTAGCTTTTCCACGCGTTCAATAGGGGTACAGAGGTGAAGGACTTGATGCTTTCACACAAGTGTAAGGCGATAGAGGAATCTGCGGCATAGGGCACACCTAAATCAAGGCATCCTTGTACCTAGATCACCATCAACTGTTGTTGTCAATAGGCAGCCATTGTGCCTCCGAGGAGGCATTCCGTCTTTCAAAGACTACAACCGGCATCAACCGAACGTCAGAGGTTCGACAGGGGGTCAGCAAGCACAGACGAAGATGAACTCCATGTCGCTACGTGCAACGCAGCATAGGGTTCTCAATCTCTCAAAAAGCCATCCAAGAATCCTTTCATCTCAGCTACTAAACCCAAGAAGTGGCCTGAGAGGAGCAAGACGAAAGTACCCAACATAGGTGTGTTCCAAGACATGCGATCCAAATCTCCATTGGGTACCACGTAAGACACTGGGTAGCTAACCCCTACCGTCTATGACAATACCGTATTCCAGTCTGAGGAGGAACCATATGATACAGATGCCTCCACAGGCGCAGCTAGCCACCAGACTGGGGGTAGCAACCACAATGAGTATGAGGAAGACCGTAACCTTTTAGTTCATCCTCAAGATGACGAGGTGTAGGCATTTGAGCCGGAGAGCATAGGGTCTACTAACCCTTCCACCCATCTGCACACAAGTTTCGTATTTATGGCCGATGGCGACGAGGCGGACAATAGTGAAGCGCCTGACCGGCTGAAACGTATCGAAGCTCTTGAGACGAGCCTAAATACGTTAAATGCTACAATGAAATCCTTGTCTTCTATCATACTGGAGATCAAGGGGAGTTTGGTCCCCACTGCCTCTACACCTGTACTTAATCCGATAACTAATGACGGATCCAGTAAGCTGCCCATCATCTACCAAGCAGCACCATCGTCGTCTACTCCTTCGACCACAGGACCTGCAATGTCAACCGAGATGCAGTAGGCCATCAAAGAACTGTATGCTCGCTATGATGCCAAAAATAAGTAAGCAACACTCTGGAAGATAGGAATTCGGCAGCCATATCTTGTCGAGTGGGACAACATAGTCTACCCTTCCAAATACAATCCACAGACGCTCGCGCCCTTCGATGGAAAGGAGTCTCCCCGACGATACTTGAGGTACTTCGTCTCAGTAACAGGGAACTTACCAAAGAACGACGCCCTCCTGACCAACATATTCATAGGAGCCCTACAGGGGTAGCCTATGTGTCACGTCCCGATCCCGCAGAGTCTTTTCATCCTCGCTTCGGGCTCTTTGGGATCGTTCGTCCTCGCTAAGGCATAATGCCATGTAAGCCTAAGTTGTACTTGCACAAGGCCAAGACCTGGAACAAGACAAGATAGACAAGTTTGATAATACGCAGCGGAACATATCGCAGATAATTGAAGCAGCAGCGGACATATTTCAGAATACAAGTATTGAACACAATGGTAACAAGAAACATTTCTCTTTATTGATTTTATTTGAACAGATTATAAGCTCTCGATTCTCTCTGATACAGTGTTACATTCTCTCAGAACTTTACAGATTACAATGATCCCATTCCCATACATTACATCCCTTTATATACAAAACCAACTCTTGCAACAGATGTCATCTCTTCTAATTTCTGGCTCCTGAGGATGAGGTACGGGCTATCGCTTTGGACTATCCTTCTTGATACATCTTGTACCTGCATGCAGACTGATGGTAGGTTAGTATATCAGCATACTGGTGATTGTGAACAAAGAGCTACATTTGTCTGAAACGATCACTGTTCATTTAGTGAGAAAATATTTTTTATGATGTGATCATGCTACTTTTACCTATGTTCATTTCATGCATACAGAGTCAGTTTATATTCTTTTGAAAACACATCTTTGAAAAACCACATTTTAATTCCATATTAAGCATACAAGGGACTAATCATTTCAAGCACGATGACTATTCATTTCTGTGGTACGCAGTTGTAGGATGTGGAAATTATGACATGCTGTCATTTTCATCCATACGCTTAAAGACAGATGTCAGTTGAAGCCATACGCTCATTCAAAAGCCATACGCTCAGTAAATATTTTATTATTTACTGAAGTGACAGCACAGCATATGTTTAAATGAGGAATGAATCTGACACTTCATCTTTCGTGCAAAGACAGTTGTCACGAGAAAAGTAACCGTCGTATAGGTTCTCGAAGAGCCGGTTTTGTCTTTTACGAGGACAACTCAGCAGCCTTCATAAATACAAAAGCCATCATTACTGTCAGTTTTGACAGTCTGTCAGCCGTCAAATCCGCAGTCACGACGCTCGAGAAGATTTTGTCAGTTATGGGAAGCTATGGTATACCAAAGAAGATTGATGATAGCCACGTGGCTACTTCTCCAGCGAGCGTATGGACCTCACATGACTCCTTCTTCATCCAGTCAAGTGAGCGTATCGACCTCACATGACTCCTTCTTCACACAGTCAAGTGAGCGTATGGACCTCACATGATTTCTTGTTAACTAAGCGAGCGTATGACCTCACATGACTCCTTGCCCATAAAGTGAGCGTATGATTTTCCTATGGCACTACACTATCCAAGTCAGCGTATAAACTCTCCTTCAACAAGGCAGCGTATTACAACAACCATATCCAGGATTACAGTCAACACACGTTCTCACGTGTCCTGTACCAGTTATCTACTTCTCTAGAAGTTATGCAACGTGGCATCCAGGCCATCAATCTCTCCTGAACATGCTCCACTACTTTCAAACCGCACGCTAATGTGTCTCCATCAGAATTCGCCACGCGTCCCTGCAGTTATGCACACGTCAAGTAACTACCTGAGCGTATGCTTAAGGACAGTTATCCTGAACTCTATAAAAAAGAGTTTCTTCATCTTCATCAGGGACTACAAGTTATTTCAGAGAGAACAGAGATTGCCCAGTTGCTGTCCAAGTTCTTCAAAGTTCGAGTTTTCTTCATCGCATCGTCCAAGGGATAAAGTAATCGTCTTCTAGATTAGATTCCTACAGTTGTAATTTTCTCAGATACAAAATAAAATAAAGTGAATTTATTTATGGAAAACCAAATTGGCGACTCTGCTGGGGAAAGCTGTCTCCTCCAATGAGATAGCAACAAACTCAATGCGATACTTCGTCGATCGGCTTGACGAAGAAGACGATGGTTGTATAATTCGACCAATCGGCTTATGAAGAAAATGCTCAAGGCGAAGGAGGGCCGCACTGCTTCCTCCGCTCTTCCTGTTGCCAAGAAGAAGAGACACTCCGTCTATCCCTAAGTCTTCTTGCAGCAATTCGAGACGCTTCTGTCACTCTCATGCTGACAAGAACACGTCTTCAACTTCCATGAAGTACCTTCGGCTTCTCGAAACACGTCAACAGTGGTTTCCCCTAGTCACGCTGACAAAAATTGGTTCTTTAACCAAGTCAGCATGTACAAGGAAAACTATCTCGTGACATTGTTAAGGTCCCTTCTCCCTCTATTCTTACGACAGCAGTCGGCTCTTTAGCCATTGATGCCTGAGCGTATGGCTTCAAAGGGCAGCGTACGGCAAAGGCAGTATACAAAAGCCACATCAGGCAGCGTACGCCGAGCCAAAACCAGTGTATGCTAATAAAAAGGCAGCGTATGACCAAAAGTCCAAACGAAGTCAGCATATGCTAACAAATACAGTCCTTTGACTGTTTCTGAAAATCAGATTGGGGGTTCTCTTCCACAGAACATACAAATGATTCCCCCTCAACTTGCTCATCTTGTGCCAACCAAGGAAAAGACTCTTTAGTCAACTCTCTACTCCTAAGGTCTTTACCTCTGGAGTTAATTTGACTAGTAATCTTACTAGATCAAACAATGGAAAACGCCTTTTGGCTAATTCCTCCAAAGATGGATTATATCGACTCCTAGTCGGAATAACTCTCTTCCTTCTCTCAAAATTTCTCGGTCTGAGAAAGGCAATTAACGTATCCAAGACTGATATCAAAGTCAAATCTCCCACGGATCTTCGTAAAAGCTTAATCAAATCGGTTCAGTTCCACTGAGAAAGTATATTAGACCCTGATGCAGAATATGCCAAGAACTATGTGGCTCAAATTAATCAGTCTTTATACACTCGGAACCAGAAGACAGAAGAACAAAAGACAAGTTTCTACACAGAAACTATCTTCAAATACTTCCCAATCTGTTCCTATAGATCTCCGAGAATATTTGCAAAATAACAGAGAATTGACACTTCATCTGGCTATTACATTGCCCCTATTCCATGAAAAGCATGGTTGTGACTTCCAACCTCGGGTTGTCATCCAATGTTGTTGTTCACCAAAAAGACAATCTGTTTTGAACGGATTCAATATGAACCAATGTTGGATGAAGATGAACCTCTTATGCTTCTATCAACATGACTTCCAGAAATATTGGGGGTAGCATACGGTCTGATGCTATATCAGACTCCTGAAAGGTTATTTATCTCGGCACTCGATCCAGGACCGGAGCCTTGACCAGAGCTTCTTCTTTTCTCATCCAAGTGGTAATCCGGAGATCACAGAAGACTTCCTTGGAGAGTCCAATTTTCCAGTATTGACTCCTTAAAAAGCCCTGGGAAAGATACTGATTCATACAGTGATAATTCAGAAGACTATTTTCATCATCTATTCCTCGAATGATTACCACTTACATGGCAGAAAGTGATCATGAACCTCGACTAGCAATGAGGCTCATGAACAGAGGATTTCTTCTTTAGAACAACAATTACGAGCTATGGCAGATACATTGGTGCTGCACACTCTAATGCAGGCTCAACAACAGACAGCACCACCATGGTATTGAAACCCCTGTTGTTCCAAACCCCGAACCCTCTACTATTCTGGGGGTACAATCTAATATTCCTGTACAAACCACACCAAGTCACTCTAGCTGGGGTGGTACATATGCTGCAGTCCCTCCTCCAATTATACTCTACAAGCCACAACTCCACAATCTTCGGGAGTTGTCTCTGAAGAATTGAAGAATCTCAAAACTCAATTCGAGGCATTCAAACAG